>QEPC01000807.1:113168-128680 GCA_003113815.1 Sphenodon punctatus | reverse complement strand
CCGAACGGCCGAACGTGAACGCGCAAACCACCCGAACACCGAACGACCGAACACGAACGCACAACCCGATGGCGAACGAACCGAATGTCCGAACACGAGCGCACAACCCAATCGCGAACGAACCGAACGTCCGACCATGAACGCACGACCTGCCCAAACAACCGAACACAGACGTCCAAACACGAACGCTTCCGAACCGAACGGGCGAACACGAACGCACGATACGACCCAATGACCGAACACGAACACACGAACCGAACGTGGCCGAACCGAACGGCCGAACACGAACCGCGATCTGTTCGCCCATGCCTATTGTTCTCCTTCACCTGGACCTTGGAGTGTCCTCACACTGTCGCTTGAGTTTTCCACAAAGATCACACTGTTACTAATGGTTATTATGTCTGTGTGTGGATCCAGGATCCTGTAGCCTTTGGAATGCTCACTGTATCCTATGAGGATGCCTTCCACAGCTCTGTTTTGCAGCTTGGTACATTTCTCCTCTGGGATACATACATAAGTCTTACTTCCAAATACTCTGATGTGGCCCACACTAGGTTTTGACCATGCCACAGTTCAT
This sequence comes from Sphenodon punctatus, assembly GCA_003113815.1. NCBI lineage: Eukaryota > Metazoa > Chordata > Lepidosauria > Sphenodontia > Sphenodontidae > Sphenodon > Sphenodon punctatus. Next base: position 128,103 of record QEPC01000807.1, on the reverse strand, counting down.
ATGGAGTTTTTATCACTGTTCTAGAATACAGCCGATTTTGTAGTTAGGTAACAGCAACTGCTACTTTGCCCCAGTATCTTTATGGCAGTCCAGAGTCTGTTAACATGTATCTAACCATTTCAGTTAGCATTCTGTTTTTCCTTTCAGCTGTTCTGTTCTGCTCGGGTGTATATGGCACTGTCTTTCAGTGCTCAGTTCCATGGAGTCTCAGGAAGTCCTCTACTTCCTTTCCTGTCAATGAAAGTTACCATATTCTGGTTGCCTCCTGGTGTGGGAACCTTCATTGGACCACAGACATCGCTGTGTACAAGATCAAGTAGTTTCGTGGCTCTATTCTGACTCTTCTTAGGAAGCATAGCCCTCGTGGCTTTGGCTTTGATGCAACAATCACATTTCATGATCACAGGACATGTTGATACCTTAAGGTTTTTGGTCAACTGCTGTCTGTGCATTTCCTTGATGCTGTCTGGGTGTCTATGGGTATTTTTAGCAGGGAATCCGGGAACGTGGCGGGGCTGCGTGGCACAAGGTGCGGCTGCACAGCCATGCCCCCCCCATGTTGTCCCGGCCAGATGCCCTCCAGGAGATGGGCGGGTGCTGCGTCCAATGCGGCTGCAGTGCCCAGCCACCCCCCCAGCATTGACCACGGCCTGAAATCCTGCTGCAGATTCCGGGCCATGGTCAGGGGACAGACGTTACTGTCCCCTTCATCATGGGGGGAAATGTCATTCACCATGCAATTGGGGATGGCCCATCCAGGACCTCTGATTACGTGGTGAATCTGATTCCCAGCCACGATTGACAGTGGCAAACATCTGAGTGGGAACTTCAGGTTCCCCAACAGACGTTATGAGGCCATTCCCCACCACAGGGTATTGACTGTGGTTGAGCGTGGTCTCGTAACATCTGAAAATACCCCTTGTCCCATGCGTCTATGCCACAGGTGGATGCAGTCATCATGTGGCTTGTGCGCAGTGAGATTTGCTCATATGCAGTGGCTCTGGCTAGTACTTTTGTCCCACTTTGAATTGTGCATTCGTCTCCCTGGAAACAGATGGTGAGCCCCCTCCCTGTCAGGTGCCTCACAGTAGTCCCCCTTCTAAGTTGGGCACATAGAGCACATCTTTCATGGGTATGGTCAGTGTGCCTCCCTGTGACTGGTTGCAGTACAGGAATCCTTGTCCAATTCCTTCCGTGTCAATGCTTCTCCCATCTGCAAGGTAGATCATTTCTTTACTGCTCAGATTCAGCCCTGTGAAAAATCCTTTATCGCTAGTCATGTGGCTCGTTGCCCTGGAGTCTACACACCAATTTTGGGATGAGCTGTCTTGCATTGCTCTGAAGCACCCACTCCATTGTTGAGTGACTGTGTTGCTGTTTGTGACTTTAGCCCTCTGCTTAGGTGTTCGTGGAGACAGTTTCTGCTGTTCTGCTTTCCATATATAGCAGTCTTTCTTTAAATGTCCCTCCTTTTTGCATCTGAAGCATACTCTGGTTTCCCTCTTAGGAGCTTTGTCTGAGGTTTTCAGTGCAGTCTCATTACCCTGCTTTAGATCATTCTGCAGGTTCTCCTTTCTGCGCTGGAATTCATCCGCAAGTCTACCTTTAACAAATTCCAGCTTCAGTTCAGCCTCTGGCCTTGTCTCCAGGGCATTGATGAGGGCACTGTAAGATTCAGGCAGGCTGCAGAGGAGTAGGGCTACCACATGGCTGTCCTTTATATCTTCTCCAATGCCGCGCAGCTGTGCCACTACTTCCAACATGGCATTTATATGCTCCTGCATTTCACTTTCTTTGCCAAGCCTCATTTTGTATAGTTTCCTCAGTAGAAACAGTTTGCTATTCAGGCTAGTTCTCTCATGCAAGTTTTGCAATGCAATCCACATGCCTCTTGCTGTGGTCTCACTTCTTATATGGATTAGCTGGTCATCTTCTACCAATAAACTTATTGTAGCCTTTGCTAACCTGTCCTTTTTATCCCATTCCTCGTGATTTGCTGCTGGTCTGTTCGTGGTAATCACCTCCCATAGATCATCTTTAGACAGCAGCATTTCCACTTTAAACTTCCACAATTGGTAGTTTACATTGTTCAGCTTTCCTACTGAAAGTCTGAGCTCTGAGCTGCTTGCCATACTTGCTTCCCACCCTTTCCCCTTCTGGGATTTAGGCCTTCTTACTCACAGTCAGTAGGTCTCTTTGTCTGGGAGTTTTCTTTCACAGTCTGCACTCCTTCTGGGCTGCTTCTAGTCTTCAAAATTGCCTTGAAGATGTCCTGGGCCCATAACCTATTGTAGAGTTAGCTTTCTGTTCAATAACACACAGTAGGCGTTTCATCAAAACAGAACTTTACTAAGAACTCAGAAGACATGTTTCCGTACTGTATAGACTTCATGGGACAAGATGGAGGATAGAGAGAGGAGAAGAGAGGTGACAAGCAGGAAAGAAATACTGTTTCATCTCCATACCCTCCCCCTACTGGACAAACTCCATATTAAGCTTGCAGGGCTTGCAATGGGCTTTTACTTGTGACTGTTGCACAATCCAACAGCCATGTGGGGCAACCCAGCGCAAACCGGGACAACAGGCAACCACAGGGCCAGGTCTTGGTTGTTAGGGTCCCCGGTCTTGTTCGTTGGTGGTCTGTTTGGCCCAAATCTTGCAAGTATCTCTGGCTTGAGGAGACCAGTCCAACTGCTTACACAGTGGGGCCAATCCTATGCCCTGCATGTGTTGCGTGCAACCTCACATGCGCACGTAAACTGCGTGCATGTCCATTGACAGCACATTGTGCTGTGTGAAGCCCGTGCAGGAACAACGTGGATCCCACGTGGATCCCATGCAGATCCTGCTTGGGATTGCGGCCTATGTCTGGAATATGCAAGCATTTGTCTGTCAGTACACTAAATCTAGAGTGGTTGCTCCTTGAAAATCTGACGAAATTGTCCATGTTTATAGCTCCCACATAGTCAATGTGATATGCAAATGGTCTCCCTGCAGCAGCTCTAGGTCGACTGGGAGGGGGATGCTGCTGTGCAATAAGCAACTGGCAACAAAACACTGTCACTGCTGGACAAATAATCCAGAACAGCAAGAGTTTTAATCCGCTTCAGAGCTTCTCCATGTTAAAGTAATATAAATAAATAAAACTAACATCTGTACTAATGATTTTTATGAGAGTAAAATTGTGCCTTTCATGAAGCACTCATACTATATTGTTTTTTGTTTTTTTATACAGAGGCATTTATTATTTTGATAACACTGAAGATCATGATTCTCATTTACAGTAAACCCCCTTTTACCTGGGTCTGGTCCACGCACTTAGAATTGGGTATTAATTACTTAGGCTCCATTTCTCCAAGTGTCACTACTGTGCTTCCACATGTTCCATTCATCTGTACAGCTCTTTGAGGATTGGACAGTTAATCTAAATGAGAATCTATCCCAAAGTGTTTTCTTGGCTTTAATTCTAATTTCTGCAATTTATTTTTGTACACTCTTGTGACAATATGCATTTACTGTGTGAATAATTGTGAGTGTCCCTTGCCAGTAGACTCTTGTAAAATGTAACAATTATTTTGAGAATATAATTCCATCAAAAAGGACAATTGAATTGAAATGACAATGAAGTGAGATCATTTCAAGCCTATCACACTGTGGAATTAGTACACAATTTAGAATCCTTGCAGACTTCTTTTGTTTATGGTGAGATTCTTCTATTTGTTTTTTTGTTTTTTAAAATAATAGGGTTTTCAGTTTAGCAGCTTTACTTTTCCCAATAGATTTAAAGTGATGGTGCTCCATATGTGAAATTCAAATGTGATTTAGGCAAAAATGTTTAGGAAGCATGGAACAGTTTTATGTAGCCAATTCAGAGTCTGTCCCAAAGCATTATGCAGGATAGGTCTATTTTCTGGAAAGTACAGTTTTTTGGAAACATATTGCAAATGACTTTTTTTGTTAATGAGAACACATTGAAAAGTTAAGGGATTTCCTCAATTGATCAATGTTATCTGTAGGAACAAGGGGAATCAAGAAGATGAAGAAACATTTATGTACCCCATTAAAAAATAAAACCACTTTTGTAATTATATTGGTCACATGGAAGAAATTGTCAGGACACAACTGGGGAAAAGACATCACATTCAAAGATATATGATCAAACTAAAACATTAAAGCTGGAAATTGTTGATGTATATCCAAAGGAAGCATTACAAGACATGGATAATTCTCTAAAATGTGGAAGAAAAATACAATATGTTAATTATGATTGTGCCACAGCAGCAAAATACATGTTTGTGTCCAAACTCCAGGTTTGACAGGAAAAAGAATGTCCAAAACTCTGAATGTTTAAACTGTTAAAAACTAGAGATGAAACAAGGAGCATTTTAGCTTCTTACTGGAAATTAGGGCTGAAACGAGAAGACCTTTTTCTTCTTGCCAGATATCCTGCAGGCCTGAGATCTCATCAAGACCTTGGCCTCAATGCATTATGAGCATGCACATCCCTTTTCCAAAATTGTGCTGATAGGCTTGCCACCATTATAGAAAAGGGCATATGGTCTGCTCATATGCAAAATAGCACCATGAATGCACAGAATGGCTGCCCTTTTCAAAAATTGAAGCAATGCTGCTGTTGGCATTTTGGAAAAGGGCACACATATACAGAATTGTTCAGGTGGCCATTTTATGCATATGCAGTTCTTTTTGGGTTTGTATAACAAGTCGAGAACCATGATTCTTGATGAGAATCGAATGAAACTCGAGATCAAGCAATACTGAGAATCTGAGTGCCAAGATCTCACAAAATGGCCACTGGGGCCATTCTGCACACATGCAGACTCGCTGCCCCTTTCCAAAACAACACTGATGCTGCCAATGCCATTTTGGAAAAGGATGCACACATGCAGAACATCTCCGGTGGTGATTTTCCACATGCATATTTTAAAATTTTATTTAAAATTTTATATTTTTAAAACAAAAATGAAAATGAACAACAATCATTTGCTTACTCATCCATTTTTGTATCCTTATTTATGAAAATGAATGGGGGTCAATTCATTTATGTAAATAAGGGAAAATAACACAAATGCAGACCCTTACGCCACACAGCTTCCACTCAACGACCTCTCGCCAGTCCTGAGTTCCTCCCTGCTGTTGTCTATCTGACTGCCACTTCCCCTTTCCACCACAATGCAGTTGCTCTAGTGATGCTGTAGGCTGCGCCTGGGCCTCCATGGTGCAGAACACACATGGAGACATATGTGCCCCAAGAGATGCCATCATTCCTGTCGGCACTTGTCATGATTTTACCTAAATTTGACCACACGGTGGGCTCCATATTTCCTTGGTTGATGCCATGTGGGGTGATCCTGGGGTGAAATCAGGTGGCCACCGGATAGATGAGCAGGTGGGCGACTTGGGAAAAAGGTGGAGCAGCATCTCATCTAGAACTGACCATTTCTAGGAACCAAGACTAAATCGAGAACCGGCACTGTCTCAGTTTAATTAGATGTGAATGAAAAAAATTATTGAAAAAAATCACTGTGCATGCGCAAATGGCCACCAAGCCATTCTGGGCATGTTCATCCCTTAACCAAAATGACAGTGATGTTACCAGCCTGTGAATGTGTGGCGGCCATCTTGCGCATGCACAGATCAGCAACACTTCTGCTGCCATTATGGAAAAGGCCTGAGTATGCACAGAAATCCCTGGTGGCCATTTTGCGCTTGTGCAGTGATTTTTTATTTATTTAATTAATTAAAAAAAAAACCTAAGGAATACCGAGAATTTGTTTTTGTTTTGTTCTTTAATATTTTCTTTATGAAAAACACATTAAAAATCAATATGAATGTACAAACTGGCCACTGGACCATTCTGTGCATGTGTGTGTCCATTTTCAGAAAGGCACCAAGCTGTTGGCGCCATTTTGGAAAAGGGTGCACATGCACCAAATAGTTTGGCAGTCATTTTGTGCCTGCGCAATGATTTGTTTAATTTTTATTTTTAAATAATTTTTAAATGAAAAAAAATAATGAATGGGTTTTCTAGGAAAACCCCCAAAATGAATAATTTTCATTAAACAAAAATAAAAACAAAAACAAAAGGGGTTCCTTCTGCACACCCGCAGTGTGGAGCCACTACAGGCTCCCAGCCCATGTATTAACACCCATTATTGCACAGTATATGTTTTGTTGCTATGCTCACAGATACTAGAACCATTGGTGAAATCCCACTTCCTTGTCCCATGCATCCTTTTTATTGAGGTGATGCCATATCTGCCAAGATTGATTTGCACAGAGTAGCAGATGCTTGTTGGTAGATGCTGGAATATATGGGTTTCAGGCTCATTTTCAGGATCACACTAAGTCTTGTCAGGACCAGTACCAGTACCAATGTTACCAGAGTTGAAGAGGGGCATGCAAAAGCAAAATCAGGGTACAGATAGGAGTTCAGGTCCAGGAAGCAGTCTAATCAAGTGAAGATACAATGGGACAGTTCAAAAGTGAGGGATGGATTTCCAAAAGGCAATCCAGGTGATCAGAAGCCAGGAAGTCAGTCCAGTGGGCTGGAGCAAGGGCTGGAAAGCAGGATGGGCTGGAAAACTGGAACTGGAAGGTGTCTTAAAAATGTTTATTCTTTTGGATCAGTTCAGTGATGACTCAAATTAAATGGTGCCAAGAAAGCTATTTTAATAAATACAAAACATAAATGGTCTAGCAGTAACACTCCTTGTACAGGACCCTAGAGGTCATGGGTTCTAACCCCACTGATGTTGGTGTTGTGAAGTAGGAAAGAAAAAGGCTGTACCTTTAGAAATTTTTTTGCTGAACTTCAATTGAAATGGTGGTGATGCCCCACAATTTCAGTCTCTGCACTTGGGCGTAGACAATTTTTTTCTAGGGTCCAAGGCCTTTATCTTCTTGAGGATCAAAAACAGACATTGCAGCAGGCAGGGTGTGGTGGTCTAGTGGTAAAGCTCTTTGCTTAGGACACTAGAGCTCATGGTTTCTCATCCCCGTTGGTGTTGTCAAGTGAGAGAAAAAAAAGCTGTTCCTTTAGAAAATTTTTGTTGAACTTGAATTGAAATGGTGGTGATGCCCCAAAATTTCAGTCTCCACACTTGGGCGTAGACAATTGTTTTCTAGCGTCTGAGGCCTTTACCTTCTTGAGGACCAAAAACAGACCATGCAACAAGCAGAGCTTGGTGGTCTAGCAGTAAGACTCCTTGCTGAGGGTGCCAGAGGTCATGGGATCTAATTCCCGGTGTTGTTGAGTAGGAGTGAAAAAGGCTGTACCTTTAGGAAAAATGTTATTGAAATGGTGGTGATGCCCCAAAATTTCAGTCTCCACACTTGGGCGTAGACAATTGTTTTCTAGCGTCTGAGGCCTTTACCTTCTTGAGGACCAAAAACAGACCTTGCAGCAAGCAAGGCTTGGTCGTCTACTGGTAAGACTCGTTGCTCAGGACACCAGAGATGATGGGCTCTAACCCCTTGTACTGCTGCCATAGTACCTTGGTGCGTGCTGTGGAAGGGTCATGTCCATTTCTGTGTGGGGGCCCCTGATCCTAGAGTCCGAACACCCTTCTTTACCTACTTAAGGACAAAAATTATAGCTGCCAGGTAGCAGGACTCAGTGGCCTAAAGGCAAGGGCCCCTTTCTGTGGAACCCAGAGGTGATGGGTTCTAATCCCAGTGTCAGTGCTTGTGTGATACCACACAAGTTCCCAGTATCCTCCATGTACTGCCGTCAAGGGTCTATAAAAAGGGCCATGTGTCAGAACTTGCACAAACAGAACTGCTAGAACACACATACTCTCCAAGCTACTGTCAAAAGCAAATAAAAAGGGCCTTAGGTAAATAGAATTGATAGAATGTAGATATCACCCACTATGCCTGCTGTGGTACCATCAAGGGTAAACAAAAAGAGCCACATGTTGGGACTTGTGCAAACAGAACCAATAAAACACACATACTATCCAAGCTTGTGGTGTGCTACTGTCAAGAGCAAATAAAAAGGGAGTTGAGTAAATGGAATTGATAGAATGCAGATACCGCCCAGTATGCTCTGTGAAGATACTGGGTGTAAGCAATATTTTTCTTGGGGCCGAGGCCTTTACCTTCTTGTGGACCAAAAACAGTCCTTGCAGCAAGCACAGCTTGGTGGTCTAGGTGTAAAACTCCTTGTACAGGACCGTAGAGGTCATGGGTTCTAACCCCCCCTGATGTTGGTGTTGTGAAGTAGGAGAGAAAAAGGCTATGTCTTTAGAAAAATTTTGTTGAATTTGAATTGAAATGGTGGTGATGCCCCAGAATTTCAGTCTCCGTAATTGGGCGTAGACCATTTTTTTCTAGCGTCTGAGGCCTTTGCCTTCTTCAGGACCAAAAACAGACCTTGCAGCAGGCAGGGCTGGGTGGTCTAGCTATACCCTTTGCTCAGCACACCAGAGCTTATGGGTTGTGATCCATGTTGGTGTTGTCAAGTAGGAGAGAAAAAGGCTGTACGTCTAGAAAAATTTGGTGAACTTGAATTGAAATGGTGGGGATGCCCCAAAATTTCAGTCTCCGTACTTGGGCATAGACAATTGTTTTCTAGTGTCTGAGGCCTTTACTTTCTTGAGGACCAAAGACAGAGCTTGCAGCAAGCAGGGCTTGCTGGTCTAGCTATAATGCTCATTGCTCAGCACACCTGAGGTCATGGGTTGTGATCCCTGTTGGTGTTGTGAAGTGGGAGAGAAAAAGGCTGTACATCTAGAAAAATTTTGTTGAACTTGAATTGAAATGGTGGGGATGCCCCAAAATTTCAGTCTACGCACTTGGCGTAGACAATTGTTTTCTAGGGTCTGAGACCTTTACCTTCTTGAGGACGAAAAACAGAGCTTGCAGCAAGCAGGACTTGGTGGTCTAGCTATAATAATCCTTGCTCAACACACCAGAGGTCATGGGTTGTGAACCCCACTGGTGTTGTCAAAAAAGAGAAAAAAAAGCTATACCTCTACAAAAAATTTGTTGAACTTGAGTTGAAATGGTGGTGATGCCCCAAAATTTCAGTCTATGCACTTGGCGTAGACAATTGTTTTCTAGCGTCTGAGACCTTTACCTTCTTGAGGACCAAAAACAGACCTTGAAGCAGGCAGGGCTGGGTGGTCTAGCTGTAATACTCCTTGCTCAGCACACCCAAGGTCATGGGTTGTGATTGATGTTGGTGTTGTGAAGTGGGAGAGAAAAAAAGCTGTACCTTTTAGAAAAATTTTGTTGAACTTGAATTGAAATGGTGGTGATGCCCCAAAATTTCAGTCTCCGCACTTGGCGTAAACAATTGTTTTCTAGCCTCTGAGGCCTTTACCTTCTTGAGGACCAAAAACAGACCATGCAGCAAGCAGAACAGAAGGTTGCTACTTTGTAAACAAGGTACTTCGAGATGGTCTCCGACCATTCTCACAAATTGGTTTGCGCTTGCGTGCCCTTCTCCTATCGGCAGTTACCAAGCTAATTAGCTGAAAAGCACGGGACGTTCAGGCACCCCCACCCTATATAAGGCACCTTCCTGCCCAATGCCACAGTTCCTTCCAACCCTGATAATGCATGAAAAAACTTTCACGCAGGGATGGAAGGGTGGGCATTTGTGAGAATTGGCGGAGCCATCTCGAAGAACCTTGTTTACAAGGTAGAAACCTTCTGTTCTTCTTCAAGTGGCTCCTCCCATTCTCACAAATGGGAGAGACCAATCCTAGAAACAGGCGGTGAGGAAAATTTTTCATTAAGCAATAAACTATGGCAGATGATTAAACAGACAGAATTTAATACAGAAAACACATTAACAACAATCCATGGTTACATAGATAACAAGGCAACCTAGCGGATAAAGGAATTACCCTAACTGGGGATTCCAGAGGTAAGTATTGCTTGACCCAGTGAAGTGTGAACCTGGGAGGCAAGATGTATGGAGTAGTGTTTGATAAACGTACTCGGTGAACTCCAAGTGACTGCTCTGCAGATCTCGTAGGGAGAGATGTTAGCAAACACAGCTATCGAGGCTCCTGTGGCTCTGATGGAATGAGCCCTAAGGTTGGGAGGTGGCGGGAGCCCCTTCATTTGGTAAGCAGATAAGATCACCTGTACGAGCCACTTAGATATAGTCTGGGAGGAAATTTTCTTTCCCAGAGAGAGAGAAGCTGGGGAAACAAACAAATTATCAGACTGTCTGAAACTAGCAGTTCTATCCAGGTAAATGAGAACTGCCCTTTTAACATCCACGGTGTGCGCAGCTGCTAGCGCCTCTGACTGATGTGGGGGGGCAAAACTGGGGAAGAACAATCCTTTGCGCTAAGTGGAATTTAGAGACCTACTTAGGAATAAAGGATGGATGCGCTGCAATCTCCAATCTAACTGTAAAGGATTGGAGGTATGGTTCATGAATAAAAATGGCTGCAAGCTCACTTAACCTACGTAAGGACGATACGGCAACTAGGAAACAAGTCTTGATGGTTAAATCCCATAAGCCTGAGGTATGTAAAGGCACATAAGGAGGAGACATCAACCTATCTAATACCAGTGGAAGATCCCAGGAGGATACTGGTTGCTTGGGGGGTGGGGGTGGGGAAGGTTATTAATACCTTTAAAAAACAATTTGACTAACGGGTGGGAAAAAAGCAAAGCAGATCCGTGAACATTAACGTTTCTCGAAATAGCGGAGAGGTGAACCCTAAGCGATGACAGGCAGAGGCCTTTTTCTGCTAATTGCAAGAGGTACTGCAAAACTGTCTGAACGGATAGTTGAGAGTTGGAAATGGAATTGTCTAATAGCCAGCAGGAGAATCTCTTCCATTTAGCAGAGTATGACCAACTCGTGGATGGTTTAATATCATTTTGAAGGACAAAAGAGAGTCTATCCGCTATATCTACTCCCTGTAAATCCTCCAAGCATGTAGGTTGAGACGTGAGATCTCTGGGTAGGACACCTGTTGCTGGGAAATGTATAGGAGGCTCGGGGATTAGTCTAAGGGTAGGTACTCTGATGTGAGTTTCAAGAGGTCCGAGAACCACATCTGTCTTGGCCAGTATGGAGTGATTAGAATGAGGTTCGCCCCGTGTAGCAGAATCTTGTCTAAGACCCTGGGTATTAAGGGGATTGGGGGAAAGGCATAACAAAGTTGAGTTTTCCAGTTCAGGGAGAAGGCATCCCCCAGAGATGACGGGTCGTGTCCTGCTCGGGATGCAAATTGGGGGCATTTGGCTGAAATTGCTGTGGCAAAGAGATCTATTACCGGTGTGCCCCAATGGAGTGTCAGCCTGTGGAATGTTCGAGTGGAGAGCTGCCATTTGTGGTTCTCCTGGCTGAGCCTGCTCAGGATGTCTGCTCTGGAGTTTTCCTTTCCTGCCATGTGGGTGGCCAGGAGATTAATATTCTGGGCCCTTGCCCAGTGCCATATTTCCGTGGCTACTTGACAAAGGTCTGGTGACCTGGTACCCCCCTGTTTGTTCAGGTACCAGACCGCTGTCATGTTGTTGCATGCAATTGTTACCACACGGGCACGGAGATGCTGCTGGAAATAGTCTAGTGCTCTTTGAATAGCCATGGTCTCCAACATGTTGATGTGGAGATCCTTGTGGGTGTTGCTCCAGGATCCTGAAATGTCCATGTTTTCCAGATGCGCTCCCCACCCTGTCAATGAAGCATCTGTGGTTAGGGTACAATCAGAGACAGGATAGGCAAAAGGCATTCCTGCCAAAACAAATTCCTTGTCGTTCCAGACCCTCAGAGAATCTAAGACTGCTCTAGTGACCTTGATCCTCTTGTTGGGTGGATCTGACAAAGGGTCAAAAACCCTCAGTAGTCAAAACTGAAAAGGTCTCATGAAAAGCCTTGCAAAGGGGGTGGTAGCAGTGGTAGAGGCCATAAGTCCCAGCATACGCTGGAATCTTTTAATGGGGTGTCTCTTATGTTTTACAAACATGTCTATTAAGGCTGAAATATCAAGAAACCTATCCATGGGAGCAAAAATCTTTTGCTTTACAGAATCTAGTATGGCTCCAATGTATGGGACTGACTGTGATGGAGTCAACAGCGATTTCTGCCTGTTAACTGCTATACCCAAGGAGAGGCAAAGGCCCAATGTAAAGGCTATTGCTTGTGAGAGGTAGGAAGGGGACTGTGCCACCAAGAGCCAATCATCCAAATATGGATAGATGGCGATTCCCTGCCTTCTAATCTATGCAATAACCGGGGCCATCACCTTCGTAAACTCCCTAGGGGCTGAAGAGAGTCCAAAGGGGAGGGAGCAAAATTGATAGTGAGTAAAATTATTTCAGAATCTAAAGTATGATCTGGATGAAGGATGCAATCTAACGTGGAAATATGTGTCCTTCAAGTCAATAACTGCATACCACTGTCCCCCTGATAAGTGAGACCTTAATGAATTAAGCGTGAGCATCTTAAACTTAACATAAGTTGCAAAGCTGTTTACAAAATGAAGGTCAAGTATAGGTCTGTGACCCCTAGTTTTTTTATCTATTACAAAATAATTAGAATAACATCCCTTGTTATTATCATTAGTGAGAACAATCTCTATCACACCCTTGAGGTATAATTCAAAAATGTCTTTATTTAACATTTCTGTGTGGGCAGAAGAAAGTGTAACAAAGGCAGATGGTCTGCAACAAGGGGGCAGGGAGGAGAATTTCACCCTATATCCCCCACAAATAACTGAAAGCACCCACAAGTCAGAGGTGATAACTTTCCAGGACTGTAGTGCATTGAACAAGGCAAACTCAAAGCTAGGTGAAATGGGTAGTGCCCGCTCAGAAATGATTGGGGCAGGCAATAGTTGTCAGCGTCTTCCCCTGGTATTTGGGGCTGCAAACTGCTGCTTAGGAGCAGATCTATGTTTAAAGGAGGAGTATGGGTACTTGGGTTTCCCCACATAACTGAAAGAGGAGGTATTGGGATAGTACTTCCTACTATAAGGTTGAGAAGGTGGATAGTAATGCCTCTGTGGACGATACGCAGACTGTTGATGGTATGGCTGGTGGGGGGAGGAAGAAGGTTGATCCCTCTGAGAAATTTTCATCTTTTGTGCTGTAGTTTTGGATTTTTGGATTATGTCCAGCACTTCATCGGTGTCCTTTGCGAAAAGGCCGGACTGGTCAAAAGGTAGACCCTCTATACGGGCTCGATCATGATATTCGAGCTTCGTCCCACGTAGCCAGACAAATCTACGAGTAACTACTGCATTCGCCACAGCCCTCGCTGCTGTTTTCAGAGGAGTGGCGTGCTGTATGCAGTTGGCATCTTGCGGTTGCTGTACCCTCTGTGCATAACGCTTGGAGGGTCTTTTGAGAGTCACTGGGGAGACTGGGGACAAGCCTTCGAACTTCTTGCCAAAGGTAATGTTGGAACGTCGCCATGCCCATAGAATAATTTGCCGTGCGCATGAGCATGGTGGCGGACGAGAACGCCTTCCTCCCGAAGACGTCTATGCGACAACTATCCCTATCTGCCGGGGAAGTTTCTTGCAAAGCCTTTTGAAATTTTTCAGCTGACATGGAGACAATGACTGAGTTAGGGAGAGGATGTTTAAAGAATATAGACCCCTCCTCAGAGGGGGGGGGAAAGGTAGAAGGAACTACTAGCAGATGATATAGGCTGAATAGAGGCCAGGGTGGCCCACAGCTTCTCCGCCTCTGCCGCGTGCTTTTTAAACAGAGGCAATGACAGCTTAGCCTGCACAGGCTTATCAACGAGTGAATACGCTGGGTCCTCTTCCTGCTGAGATATTGGGACCATGGTAATATTAAGTGCCTCCGAGAATCTTTTTAGTAGTCTCTGAAAGTCTCTATGTTCCTGGGATGTGGCAGACAGCATAGGAGTCTGTACATCATTGGAGGGGGGAGGAGAGAGACTCTGGATCTAAGGACTCTAAGAGCTCCTCGACGTCGAGACTATCCGAGGCTGGCGTGGTGAGAGTAGTCTCAACTTCCTGCTCAGGCTCAGTAGGGGAAGGTCAACAAGGCAGAGCTCTCAATAAATCTGTCTTATACAGTTTGCGGCGAGAAACCTTTTAAAGATGCTTCTGCATCCGGCGCTTGAAAAGTAGAGCTGCCTCTCGAGCATCATCGTCGGGGAGCTTTGTAGATGTAGAAGGTGTCGATGTCACCGATAGGGCTGTAGCGGCATGCCGCCGCGGCAGCTGTTACGGATGGAAACCCCTATTCCGCACATCGTGGCATGGTTCGGCAGAGGCAGCTTTCCGAGGACTGTGGCTGCGGTTTGTCGCTAATGGTACCGCGGCATCGGAACTGGCGAACGGAAGCGAAACTTTTGCAGATTCCAATAATAAGCGGTGCCAACTCCCCTTTCCATGGTCTGCGGAATCTTTGTGGTTATCTGATCATTGTATCATTTTCGCCACCCGGAATACAAGGTATCGCGAGATCCGGCGGCATGATTAACCCTTGGACCCTGACGACACCCACATGCCCAATTTCATTGGCTAGGGCTTTCCCAGAGAGAAATGTCCCGCTTTCACCATTAAGTATAAATAGGTGTGTTTGTAGCTTGTTTCTCCCTCTTGATCCCCAATCGCAGTGAGAGTGTGTGACTGTTGGAGCTGCGCCGCCAGTGTCTGTGTTTCTTAACACACTCTGATTTTCCGCACTCCGCGACAAAGCACCGCATCGTTCGTGACCCGAGGAGACAGAGTTCTATCCCTTCAATTCCTACCACATCGACTTTTGGATAACCTAAGAAGGTTTTTGTGTAAGTGCTTGAACTTTTCTTCTAAACTGTGCTTTATTTAACAGCTAATTTAGTGCTAAAGCAGGTAAAGTAATTCTACTACAGCTGCACTTTACATTTTCCATTAAATTATTATTTTTTAAAGCAATGTACACATGTTCTAATCTTTATTGCTGTGAGCCTTTAATGTTTCTTGCT
>QEPC01000807.1:87577-102798 GCA_003113815.1 Sphenodon punctatus | reverse complement strand
CCACCCAGACAGTTAACTTGGCTTGAAGTTCAAATTCTAGTAAAACAGCAATCTTGCCTGTGGGGGAGGGGACGGTTGTCTTCTAGAGGCATGCTGTATGACTCATTCACTGACTTGCACTGTATATCATGCTGTATGACTCATTCACTCAGAAGACTTCCACTGAAGGTGGGGGGGAGGGTACATAATATTGGCAATGGCTATTGGCTGGCTAATACCAGAATACAGAGAAAAATGGGTAGTCACTCCAGCCAGCTGAGCCGCCGGCGGAAACGAATACTCTCTTTATCTCCAGCCAGCCGAGCCCACCGCCACTGAAAAAAAATAATATTAAGTTAAATAGAACAACCAGGATTTGAACACACGGAATGTCAGCTAAGAATTGTATCACAAACAGGAACCTTAACAGCTATGTTATTTACATAGTTACACTCTGGCAGCATTGCTTAAGTCATGAGCTTAAGTGGTGATTTTAAAGTTACACAGGTCACTTTTAACTAAAAACATGATGTTTGGACAAAAAACTTTTCTTTCCAGATCTTTATATAAAAAATAATAATTGAAAAATAATAAAAACACCGTTCCTTCAACTCCCAACAAGAACATGTTGTACATGCATGTAAGTATTGAGAAAAAAGAACGGTTACTACAGTACAAAGAGACACACACAGACAGCAGCACAGAACCAGCAGCAGTCAGTGACAGCATGACAGCGTCAGAGCACAGCGCTGCAGCGGCAGCACAAAATAGTCATACTCCCTTCGCGGAACCGTGATAAGCGCTCATGCCTGTATCTCATATATTAAATTGGCGGAACGCGTGAAAAGACCGCTGATTTTATACGACAACGGTAACGATCAAGAAATTGGCGAAACACATACATGCCGCATCTGCGAATTCTTGTAGCGAAAGAAATGCAGAATCAACGAGTACCGTGCGGAATTCTGCGAGGTGCAACGTGGGATGCCGAGGTTTAGGAATGGAATCGCGGTGCGGTAACATTTGCTGCCGCATCAGACCTAGTCACAGAAGGACCCGCTCTAGGATGTCTCATTGTCGAGCGGTGATCTCTCGACGTCGAGTGTCTGTCTCTCGACGTCGAGAGCCTGTTTCTGGATGTTGAACGCCGATTTCTAGATGTCAAGCGCCAATCCCTCGATGTCGAGCGCCTGTCTCTCGACGTCGAGCGTCTGTCTCTCGACGTCGAGCGCCTGTCTGTGGATGTAGAGAGCCGATCTCTGGACGTCGAGAGTTGTCGACGTTGGCTAATAGGTATTTCTGAGTGTTGAAGTTCCGTCGACATGGAGAGGGCTATCGACTTTTGTGTTGTAGTCGTCGACATTGTAGCTCGCTGTCGAAGGTCTCGACCTCTAGCAGGGGGCGAGGGAGACGGCGACGACCGTTGAGTCTGTGTGGGGGCTGATTTCTGAACTGTAGCCCTTATTAGTTGCTGAAGGCAGGAGACAAGGAGGGAATTATCCTTTTTCCTTTCAGCCTCCTGTCTTTTTAGGAACTGCAAGGTGGGGTCCTCTTGTTGACCTCTGTCAGTGTGCGCCCAATGTTGAGGGCTAGAGGGTGAAGGAGCCGTAAGCAACGGGGACATGGAGTGAAGCGCCAGCATGGCAGGCTCCTGCCCGTGTTCTAATAGACTTCTCTTGGGAGAGGGAGATAGAGAGTCTCTTGGTCTGGAAGTGTAAGGTCAAGGAGAACTGAGATCTGAGGCGACCGAGACACTAAGGCGTGCAGAAACGGTCTCTTCTGCTCCAATACTGGGCAACTTGGGTGACGGGGAGCGGCACCTGCATCTAGCCAACTTACTTTCTTTCTCTTTGTCTTCCATTTCCTTAAGCAGGGCAGGAAGCCTGATGGCTCTCTGCTCCAAGGATTTAGTCTTGAGTGTTGAACATTCAGGACATTCCTTAGGATCGTGTCCAGTACCAAGACAAATTAAACATTGTCCATGCGGATCTTTTGTGGTCATTTTACGGCCACAAGACAAACATTTCTTAAAGGACCGTCTAATAGTAGACATAATGAATTAACCTGGTAACTACAGATAGCCGC
Organism: Sphenodon punctatus; assembly: GCA_003113815.1. Taxonomy (NCBI): domain Eukaryota; kingdom Metazoa; phylum Chordata; class Lepidosauria; order Sphenodontia; family Sphenodontidae; genus Sphenodon; species Sphenodon punctatus. The sequence continues at coordinate 100,734 of QEPC01000807.1, read as the reverse complement.
GAAACAGTTAAGATGCTCTACACCTATTCTCTTTCCCCCTCTTTGCGTGGATTTTGACTTTTTCACATTTGTATAACGTACAACTGTATTCACTATTCAGTAAAATAAACTGTGGCATTGGGCGGGAAGGTGCCTTATATAGGGTGGGGGTGCGTGAACGTCACGCGCTTTTCAGCTAATTAGCTTGGTAACTGCTGATAGGAGAAAGGCACGCAAGAGCAAACCCATTTGTGAGAATGAGAGGAGCTACTTGAAGAAGAACTCGGTGATCTAGCAGTAAAACTCCTTACTCTGGATGCCAGCGGTCATGAGTTCTAATCCCCTCTGCTGTTGGTGTCATCAAGTGGAAGAAAAAAAAGCTGTACCTTTAGAAAAGTTTTGTTGAACTTGAATTGAAATGGTGATGATGTCCCAAAATTTTAGTCTCTGCACTTTGGCGTAGACAATTGTTTTCTAGCATCTGAGGCCTTTACCTTCTTGAGGACCAAAAACAGATCTTGTAGCAAGCAGGGCCTGGTGGTCTAGTGGTAAGACTCCTTGCGCAGGACACCAGAGGTCATGGGTTCTGATCCCTTGTACTGTTGCTGTCATCATTTGCTTGCTGTGGAAAAGTCAGGTCTATTTCTGTGTGTGGGGTCCTGGTCCGGGAATCCAAACACCCTTCTTTGCCTACTTTTTGACAAAAGTCATAGCCACCAAGGAGCAGGACTCAGTGGCCTAGAGGCAAGGCCCCTTGCTCCAGAACCCAGAGTTGGTGGGTTGCAATCCCAGTGTTGGGGCTTGTGTGATACCACACAAGTTCCCAGTGTCCTCCATGTGCTACCTTCAAGGCTGAATAAAAACGGCCATGTATCAAAGCTTGCACGGATAGAGCACACATACTCTCCAAGCTACTGTTGAGAGTGAATAAAAAGGGCATTGAGCAAATGGAATTGATAGAACACAGATATCACCCAGTATACTGTGCATAAGCAACTATTTTCTTGGGGCCCAGGCCTTTACCTTCTTGAGGACATAGGGATGGGCAAACAGAACAGAGTCCAGAAATTTGGTTCATTTCAGTTCAGTTTGAAATTCAATTTCGGAATTTCGGTTCAGTTCGATTTGAAATTTTAGTTCGGTTCGGAAGTTCAGTTTGGTCAACCGAACAGACCGAGATCAGTCGAATTCCGAACTTCCGAACCAAGTTCGGCCATTTAAAACCAGTTTTTTTGGTGTGTTGTCACTAGTGATGGGCGAACATAACGGAGTTTGGAAATTCAGTTTGGTTTGGTTTGGTTCGGTTTGAAATTTGAGTTCGGTTCGGAAGTTCGGTTCGGTTGACCCAACAGACCGAGTTCGGTCCGAACTCCGAACTTCCGAACCATGTTTGCATATCCCTAGCGTGAGATACTTTATTGACGGCCCCATGCACAGGAATCAGCACCTTAAAGTCCAAGAACATTGAGGTTCAGTCTAAGAAAGATGAGGGGACAGGGGTAAGGTGGCTGGGGAGGGGCAGGTGCCTGCTGTCTCGAGAGGGTGAAAGTTCATTGGCACACTTTGGGAAGAACAAGGATCCTGGACCGTAGGAGAAGTTTAAGTTTCTTTTATGATTGAGATCATTCCAGGCGAGCTCCAAATCGTCAGGAGGCAAGCAAACTGAGTATGTCATCACTGTGGAAATCCTCAAGGAACTCAGCATTGAATGGAGGTTGCACAATATGTGTGCACCATCAGTCAAATCTGCGAAGTGGAGAAATTTTGGAATGTGATCTGTAGAGATGTGCGAATACGAACAGTCAATCCTAAGAGATAGGCAAGTGTTGTTGCGAAGGGACGGGCCATCACCGATAGCCTCCGTTTCCTGCAGCCAATCAAAAGCGAGTTGGGTACAGGATCTCCCATTCTGCCCCATTGTAATGTTCACTCAGCCCCTGTCTGCCGGCGCACTCATCCAAGTTATTGCAGTCTACAAGACTGAGGAGCAAATGGCTGACGTGCAACACCACCGGCAGCAGCAGACACTGGGTTTCTGGGGCAGAACCCGTGGCACAGACAGCATAGGTGGCATTGGCAGTAGTGGCAGACATTGGATTTCCAGAGCATTGTACCCATGGCACAGCAGACAGCAGCAGCAGGATTGACAGCACCTTTGAGCAGAATTATGGCACCAGACCCATGATGGTGGGTCCTGGGGCTAGAGTGGCAGCTTCTGGATCTTGGCCACAGCCCTTCCTGCCTGTAACTTGGCCCCAAGACCCTTACGGTAGGTCCTGGGGATGGAGTGACTGCTTCTCAATGCAGTGGAATGACATCGTCTCTGTGCGAGGAATGATGGCTCCAGATTGAACACAGTGGGTCCTGGAGCTAGAGTGACAGTTTCTAGGTATTTGACACAGCACTCCCTGCCAGTAACTTGACCCCAGGACCCTGATGGCGGGTCCTGGGGCTGGAGTGGCTGTTTCTTGATGCGGTGGAACGACAGCGCAATGTGCAAGGAATGATGGCCCCAGACCCAGGATGGTGGGTCCTGGGACTAGAGTGGCAGTTTCTAGGTATTGGCACAGCCCTCCCTGCCAGTAACCTGGCCACAGGACCCTGGTGGTGAGTCCTGGGGCTGGAGTGGCTATTTCTTCATGTGGTGGAATGACATCGTCTCCGTGCGAGGAATGATGGCCCCAGACCCATGATAGTGGGTCCTGGGGCTAGAGTGGCAGTTTCTAGGTATTGGTCACAGCCCTCCCTGCCAGTAACCTGGCTCCAAGACCCTGGTGGTGGGTCCTGGGGCTGGAGTGGCTGCTTCTTGATGCGGTGGAATGACAGCACAGTGTGTGAGGAATAATGGCCCCAGACCCATGACGGTGGGTCCTGGGACTAGAGTTGCAGTTTCTAGGTATTGGCCACAGCCCTTCCTGCCAGTAACTTGGCCCCAGGACCCTGGGGTGGGTCATGGGGCTGGAGTGGCTGCTTCTCAATGCGGTGGAATGACATTGTCTCCATGAGAGGAATGATGGCCCCAGACCCATGACGGTGGGTCCTGGGGCTAGAGTGGCAGCTTCTGGATCTTCGCCACAGCCCTCCCTGCCTGTAACTTGGCCCCAGGACCCTGACGGTGGGTCCTGGGGCTGGAGTGGCTGCTTCTTGATGCGGTTGAACAATGGCTCTCTGTGAGTGTAATGACGTGCCCCAGAACCTGTGGCACAGAAAGCATGGGCGGCATTGGCATTGGCAGCAGACACTGGAGTGCTGGGGTGCAGAAACAATGGTACAGACAGCATATAGGCCTGGCACTACCACCAGCAGACATTGGTTGCGAGGGTACAGAATGCTTGGCACAGACAGCGTATAGGCTTGACCTGGGGGCCATTGGCATGAGCACCAGCAGACATTGGCTGCTGGAGCAGGAAGTCAGGTGGCATGGCATGAGCGGCAGTCAGGCAGACTGAGGCAGGGTTCGAGCTTTGCAACCTTGGCAGGTGGGTGGGGAGGCAGGCAGTATGGCATGAGAGGAAGTAGGGGAGGCAGGCTTTGGCAGGCTTTGAGCGAGTCAACCTGGATGGGAAGACAGGCACCTTGGCATGGGAGGCAGGAAGGTGGACTGAGGCATGCTTTGAGCTTGGCAGCAATCTGGGCAGGCAGACAGGCAGCGTGGCATGCGAGGCAGTAGGCAAGGCAGACTTTGAGTTAGGCAACCTGGATGGGCAGACAGGCACCTTAACATGGGGGGGCATGTAGGCGGACTGAAGCATGCATTGAGCTTGGCGGCAAGCTGAGCAGGCAGACAGGCAGTGTGGCATGCGAGGCAGTAGGGCAGGCAGGCTGAGACCCATATTGGCAGCAGGGCACTCATACAGACTAGCAAAGACTGCGCAGCACGAGAGAGCGAGAGCCATTCAGTGTCAAGTAGGCGGGCCAAGATTGTGTAGCCATAGGTCAGCTGACAGGTTTACAGTTTGTTTCCCAATGCTACCCTGCATCAAGAGGTCAGTCAGATAAGGCAGCCGAGGCCATCTAGTATGAGGGGGGGGGAGGGAGAGAAAGAGAGAGAGGCAAGGCAGGTGTCAGGTATTGGGAGGGAGGGACAGCACCTCAGCAGCACAGGAGCAGTAGTCCTAGCCCAGATTGAGGAGGAGCAGGAGGAGCCCCATCCCAAGACTGCCCCTGGCATGGGATAGCATGTGCCACTGCACCAGTTCAGGGAATCCCACCAGCAGAAGGTTCACCTTCAGGCAGGGGTGTAGCAAGGTTGAGAAGGGCCTGGGCTCAAGCCTTAGTTATGGGCCCCTCATGTGCATGCGTGCAAAGCACGCATGCATGCATGCTCTGAAAACCCAAAGTGGGTGGGGCTTAAGGGAGGGGCGGGGCTTAAGGGAGGGGGAGGGCCTGCCCATCCCTGGCATCCTTCTCAGCGCCACACGGAACCTTATGGCTGGCAGAGCTCTAGGGAGGGGCTTGTACATTGTAGGCGGAGCCTCCAAAAATCCAGCAATGGGCAGAATATTAGTTTACACTGGGTACTCCTTACTGCTGTGTAAAACCCTACCACTTGGAGACTGAGAGAACCCTCCTACTAGCATCTCATCCAGTAAGCGGATGGGACTCCAGTAGGACAACTCGCTCTCTCTCCATCATTGTTAGTGCCATAGCAGAATAAAAAAATCCTGTTCACATATTTAAAACATATAAAACCTCTGGGCCACATCAAAATAGCTGCATGCTATTAACAATACTTGATCACACAAGCACATTCATATTTAGTAAAAATAGCATATGAGGAGCCACTCAAAGAAGAACAGAAGGTTGCTACCTTGTAAATAAGGTTCTTTGAGATGTCTCCGAACATTCTCACAAATACCCGCCCTTCCAGCCTTGCATAGAATTTTTTCCTTCTATTTCTAGAAAGGGTTGGAAGGAACTGTCATTCTGAGGGGGAGAGCACTTTTTATAGTACAGGAGCTTGAGACCATCATGTGGCTATTATTTGAATAGGGTGAGCATGCACAACCCAGTTGTGAGAATGTTGGGATCCATCTCAAAAAACCTTCTTTACAAGGCAACAACCTTCTGATCAGCACATGGGCAGAGGAGCTGTTTGTAAACAAACAGCTTTATCTCCCAGTCTGATCGCTGCTGCTGCTGCAGAGTGAGCCTGGCAAGGTGCGGGGGGGGGACCAAGCCAGGACAGGTGGCTGCCGGGTTTTGCTACCAATGGGGGTGAGGGGGAAATTTAGGCTGCTGTGGGGACATGGCCCTGGGCACCAGTGGCACACTGGCGTATGCCTTGGGCCAGCCCTGAGGAGGGAAGGGGGATGGAGTCAGGCTGGGAGGGGGTAGGGGCAGGAGGGAAGGGGGATGGGGCAGGCTGGGAGGGAGATAGGGCAGACTGGGAGAACAGGAGGGAAGACGAGTGGGGGAAGGTTGGGAGGGGGAGTGGGGGCAGGCTGAGGAGGGCAGGAGGGAAGGGGGATGGGGAAAGCTGGGATGGGGTGGGGACAGACTGGAAGGGGCAGGCTGAGGTTGGGACAGGAGGATGGGGCACATTGCAGGCTGGGGGTGGTGGTAGGGAAGGGGGCACGGGGACAGGTGGGGAGGGCACACGCCAGTAACCTGAGGCTGGGCCCGGGGGTCCCCATTGTGTAACAGTGGCAACAGCATTGCTCCTCCAGGGACTCGCGCGCTGCCTCCCTGCACCCGCAAACCCAGTCCCTGCAGGGTCCGCACTGGGACTGGGTTTGCAGGTGCACAGGGAGGCAGTGCGAGTTCCTGGAGCAACGCTGCTGTGGGGAGAGTGTGGGCAGTTGGGTTTCTTAAAAAAATTGTCTGCGCCGCGTCCTAGCCCCGCCGGTGAGGGAGAGGAGGCAAGCTACAGCACTGCACTGCTTTCCCTCCCGCCAGTCCGCGGCGCTGGGAATATAAAAGAAAAAAAATATATAAAATATATAATATAATATAAAAGAAAAAAAACATTTCCTTACTGCCTTCTGCTTGCTTCCCCCCCTCTGCAGCTTCTAGAGTGGCGAGGCGAGCCTCTTGCCTTGCCACTCTAGGAGCTGCAGAGGAGGGGAAGTGGCAGGCAGAAATTTCAAGGGTGGCCAGCAGCGGTGGGTGGGTGCCCTCGCTGCGGTGCCATGATGCTCCGGCCGTCCGTAGGCCCCCACAGGCACGGGTCCGGGTGCAACTGAGCCCCCCCCCCTGCACCACGGTAGCTATGCCCCTGCCTTCAGGAACAGCAACTGCTCCACCAACTTGGCCCCCAGTCTCAGGCGGTGTGGGGCGCAAATGTCCCTCGCGATGGAGAACACCCTCTTGCTGGGGACGCTGGGTGGTGGGCAGGACAGGATACCCTTGGCCACTTTGGACAGGGCCGGCCAGTTGTTGGCCTTGCCGGCCCAGTAGACCAAGGGATCACTGCTGGGATCAATGCATGGCTCCTCCTCCAGGTAGTTCTCCACTGCTGCTGAGGCACCATCATCCTCCCTCTGGTAGCTCTGGGTGGGCACCACCTACCCCACTGCCCTTAGCCACGCTGCTTGCCCTTTTGTGCCAGGTCCCATGATCTCCAGAGTGGACTGCACAGAGGAGGAGCTGCTGGCAGTAGGGGTCCTGCTGCTGCTGTTGCTGCTACTCATCCTGCTGCTTGTGCTGCTGCTACTGCTAGGGCTAGGGGCAGGGATCGACCCAGATGGCTGGAAGGGGTCACTGCTCCCCCATCCCCCATGCGTCCTCCTGCATGACCCGCTCTGCCTGCCAGACCTTCTCCATCAGTGCAACCTTCCGGAGGTCATAGACCGCTGTCTCCCGTGCCATGCTGCCCTTGATCCTGGGGTCCCTCATGGTTGCCAGGACATATTCATCCCAGTGCAGGAGCTCATCAAAGCGTGCACTCAGCCCCACCTTCAGCTTCCGCGCAAGGTCAATCACCTCATCTGACATCCTCTTGCCCTGAGAGCCACAATCTGCCCCCCTGCCCCCAAAATCTCATCCAGGCTGCTGCAGAGACTATGGACCAGTGAGGTCACCTGGCTGAGGGTGCTGCTCAAGGTCTCCGTGATGGCTAGGAATGGTCTCAGGATGAAAACCGTGTGAGCTATAATCTCCCATTCCTCCTTGTTGAACCCTGGAGGTGCCTCGATGTCTGTCTGCAGTTACACGTGATGCAGGGTGGCTTTCTGTTCAAGAAGCCGCTCGAGCATCAGGAAGGTGGAATTCCACCTGGTGGAGACATCTGCACCAGCGTGTGCACCGGAGACCCTTGCTCAGCCTGCTTCTCCTGGAGGAGTTCGCTGCCTTTCATGCTGCGGTTGAAGAAGCCCACCAACTTCCTCCCCTGCTCGACCAGGGAGCTAAGGGTGCCTGGCCCAATCCCCTTCTCCCTGAAGCCCAGAGTGTCCTTCACCACAAGATGTAGGGTGTGTGCGGTGCAAGGGATGCTCATGAAGCTTCCGTCATGGACTGCCTTTAGTATATTGGCCATGTTGTCCATGACCACACACCCCTTGGTGAAGGCTGCACCTGGTATGACCCACTCCCTCAACATGGTGGCCAGGGCTGCCTCGAGGTTCCTTGAGGTATGAGAGCTGTCCATGACTTGGGCCTGAAGCAGGGCCCACCTATACCCTGCTTCAGGTCCCCTCCTGCCACTGCCAAGCGCTGCCTCTGGGTCCTGCCACCAGTGTGCAGTCACTGCCAGGTAGGCGTGCTGGGTGTTTCTGGCAGACCATAGGTCAGTGATGAAGTGGACCGTGGACCCCCCCGGCCCCTGACAGCAGCTCCCTTTCTCGCTCCTTCAAAGCCCTGTAGAGCTGTGGCACAACGGTTCAACTCAGGGTGGAGCGGGATGGCATCTTAAAGTTGGGGGCCAGGAACCCAATTACCTCTTGGAAGCTCTTGTCCTCCACAATTGACAAGGGCTTCATTTGTGCCATTTGTGCCAACAGGCACTTGACTTTCCCTTGGAAGCCAGTGCCACGGTGCCCCGATGATGGCCTGGTCAGATCCCCCCACCCCATCTCCTCCATGGTGGACAGACGGCACTGCTGCAGAGGCTCCTGCTGCTGTTCTGCCCCCATACTACTCCTGCTGCTACAGGCAGCAACAGTTGGTGCAGGACGCTGGCCTGCTGAAGGAGTCGGGCGACTTTACGCTGCAGTCGAGAACCCACTGGCATCCAGTTCCCCTGCCTTCCTGCTCAGCAACACAGCACTGTGGCATGCCTTGATGTGCCTTGCCATTGCAGTTGTGCCAAGGTTGGAGAACACCTGCCCACGGTTCACCACCTTATTGCACAGCATGCACTGCACCTCTCTGGGATCATCTGCCCGCACCTGCTTAAAATGACCCTAGACTGAGGATTTCCCCCCCCTCGTGCCTTCTTGCCCACCCCAGTGGACGCACTGCTGCCAGCGCTGTTGGGAGGAGGAGAAGTTCGTGGCACTGGCGGCGCAGCTTTGGGAGGAGGGTCAGACATCGCCTCAGTTAAAGACATCTCCTCTGCAGCACTAGTGTCTGCCTCTTCCTCACTGTCCGCGATCATGGTGATGTTCCGTGAAGGGGAGTATTGGGACCCTGAGGCTAGACTGCCCGTGCCCACCATGCTGCTGGCACTCTCCCTGTGCCCCCCTCTGTAGCTGCTAGTGCTTCTGCTGCTACTCCTATCCCTAGTGACATTGCCCGGGGGTCGGGCCCTGCCTCTAACAGCCGGGATGGGATCCACCAGCTCTGGACTGCTGAGGATCGCCTCGACAGTGGGGGAAATTAGTAGCCCTGGAGGAACATCAGAAGCAGCACCTGCACCTGCTCCAACACCACCAGCAGCAGAGACATATGCAACCTCAAGTCCTGCAGGTCTTCCAGTGCCTTGCGTGGCAGTGGAGGAGGGCACTGCCAGGACGTGACATTGAGCCGCTGAAGCCTGTTGCCCTAAAGTAGGCCTGCTGAGTTTGGGGTGTGTGTGATGTGATCTGCCTCTGGCTACTGCTGCTGCCAGCTTCCACTCCCCTGGCACGGCCCCTCCCACCTCTGGAACGTGTCCCATTGCCTCTCCTTCCCTTCTCCATTTCTCCCTCCAAAATAATGTTTTAATTTTATATTGGTTTCTTTTAACAAAAAAATTTATTTTTTTTAATCTAATATTATATATATCTATCTACACTAAATCTAACTGCTATAATTATTTTAAATGCTAGGAACTAAATGGATTATCTAATAAGTACACAGGCCTACTCCTACAAAAACTAAAACTAAATCACTAAGCTATCTCTATCACTAACCTAACTCCTACAACTATCTATCTATCTATCTATCTATCTATAGGATGGGAGGGAATCACAAACAACACAAGGATGGGTACAAAACTGAAATGAAACCTAAATCAATCTAATAATCCTTCCTACTCTAAATGAAAAAACAGGGGACGGAAAGGGAATCAGGGATGGAATATATGGGACAGGGAAAGGATTCAATGGAGGGGGGAGGGAGGAAGGAAGATTGAACACAGGGAATGTAGGGAGGGGTAAAAACAAAACAGCTATCTAAGCTAAGCTAAATAAATGAATGAGACTATGGGGTAGATGGGTTGGATGGGTGAAATGGGAGGAGGATGGCATGAGCTGGGAAATGCTGGCAGAGGGAGCCTTCTGAAATGCCTGCTGTTCAGGAACAGTGACTAGCTCAGAAGGTGTTGGGAAGGGGGGAGGCAGACAGTTTTGTTTCTTGGTGCACCCACCTCACCGCAAGCCCCATTGGCTCCGTGCAGCCTAGTCCGTGGCCAATCGCAGACTGCAAAGCCAGTGGTCTGAGGTGAAAAGGGATGGTGATTGGGCAGGCTGGCTGCTACTACAAGCCAGTCTCCACCCTCCACCCCTGGTGCCTGGAAGTCTGCTCCTCAGCTGAGTCAGCTGACTCCTCCTCCCTGCCACATTTGGCCTTCCGGTGACCTGACACTGACACCATGTTTTAGTCACCCGAACTCACCTGAACACGATCCGAACCAACCAAACTGTTCCGTCATTTTGACGTTCGGAATTGAGTTTGGTTTGGTCTGTTCGTGTTCGGTTTTGGGTTTGGGTTCGGTCATCTGAACAGGCCGAGTTTGGGCCGAACTCCGAACTTCCAAACCGCGTTCCACCCATCCCTACACAGGTTTATAAAATTAAAAAAAACAAATCAGGCCAGAAAAGTGTAACTGGATTTTTGATAGACTTTCAAACTAACTGGATGAAGGTAATGCAATAAAGTATTTGAAATCTACTCAAGTGTTTGATATAGCGTCTCATGAAATATTACTAACAAATTTAATTCAAATTGGCTGGGGTAGAAACAGGGGAACAAAGGACTGAAAACGAGCTGATGAATGTGAAGCAAAACTAATGATAAAGAACAATGAATTGCCATCTGCAGAGGAGTTTATTAGGTTGATTTAAGTGGTGGATCTGGGGAAGTAGGGGCCTCATGCAAAATGGTAGTGAGGGCCCCCTTCTAACACAGGACTGTCTGACAGACACAAACTGATTCATCCATTCGAAAAGGGAAAATGTTACCATGTTTTTTAATGTTCATTTAAACATAGCATCTTTTTCTCAGGGAACAGGGTATCCTGCATTGCAGGCCCTGCAGGCGCATGTGCTATGTATTTATATTTTCTAGTTTACTCATGGGCCTCATATTTTGGGGACCCCTCCTCCTGAATACACATTGGCCCTCCACAGGCCAGGGTTCCCTGCATTAGAGACCCTCTGGTACACTGTGGCTGCTTGCCTACATTACTGAAACACCCGTGAGTTAGAAACTCATTCTGTGTGTGTTTTGTGATGGAGGCTGCACATATTAGCCGAATCACAGATATTTTCAGGTCGCATGGTTAGTGAACACCCGTGAGTGAAACCTCCTTATCTGCATTCACGTTACCCACAGATCTGTGAATTTGGGAGCAGAGGAAACCCTTCCCTCCTCTTTTCCCTGTATCCCTTGCAAGAGTTCATTTCCTGTCATGTGACTCCCCAGGCTTCAGAGTAGCTCTCTATTTCCAGGGTACAAGGAAAGGGATTGTAATCTGCTTCCTCCTGCCTCTCCCTCCTATAGTCTCTATGGTAAGAGCCCCCATGCCTTACATTGCAGACAATGAATCCATTCTGCTTCTCATAACACTGCCAGACATCGAAGCTCATGCGCCCATTGTCTGGCAGTGGCGACCTCCACCCTGGTGGGGTTCTGGTGGTCCAGCAGGCACCAGCGGCGGGGGCGCCATCATCACCCTCTCTGAAGCAGGAACACATTAACAACACCCAAATAATATCATGCATTTATGATGATGCCTGTAGTCCTCCCTCCTTGGGGTGCTATGCTAGGGATGGCAAATGGAGATACCCTTGCTGGCACGTGCAAATCCTGGCCTTATTTGGGTGCTATGGATGGCAATGGAGAGACCCTGGCTGGCATGTGCAAATCCTGCCCTTTTTTGGGTGCTAGGGAGGGATGGCAATGGAGACCCTGGCTGGCATGTGCAAATCCTGCCCTTCTTTGGGTAGGGATGGCACCTAGAAAGACCCTTGCTGGCATGTGCAAATCCTGCCCTTTTTTGGGGGTGCTAGGTAGGGATGGCAACTGGAGAGTGGAGACCCTTGCTAGGGATGGCTGGCACATGTTTGGGTGGGGGTGCTGCTCGTGCTCATACCTGACTGCTGGAAGAGCCCCTCCACACTTTCTCTCTCCATGGCAGACATCCGCTACCACCCCTTGACGTCCACTGTTTGTGCCTGACTGCCCACCACCCACACACCCACCTGTACACCAGTGAGCTCACTCTAAAGGATAATATTCTTCTTGTCCTCAAAGTAAAAAAAAAAGTTTACAAACCTGGCAGCACCTCCTGTGCCCGGCTCTTGTTCCTCTGATGAGGAGCTGACCTCCACCACTGAAGGTCTAAGGGCAGCTGCAGCAGCCTCCTCCACCTCCTCCACCACCTTGGCCTTCTTCCACTCCCTCCTGTTGAGCTTCACCCTGTTCATTTCCCCCCCCAAAGTCCCACACAAACACAGCCAAACAAAACAGTAAACACACCCACCAAGTCACTAACCACAACCAACCAAAACAACACAGCCAAACCAAACCAATGCACAGTCCAACACAGCCAAACAACACCACACAGCCAGCCATACTACACACGTTCTCTCTCCAAACAAGCTCCGCACGCGCTCGAATTTACGGTTTACGGTTTCTGACGCAATCACGTGATACCTAGACCGAAACTGAAACCGATTTCCAAATGGCCGAACTCAATGTCACTGAACTGAACACCTCAACCCGAACCCGGTCCCTGGACCAAACGACTGAACCCAAACTCGGCTCCCGAACCAAACAACTGAACGACCAAACAACTGAACTGCGATCCAGTCACACATCCCTAAAGAGTGCTCCCTTGGTTGGATGTGGAAACACCAGCTTCAGACTGTGTTTCTCCTCTGCCAAGATTGGGGCTGCTATGAATGGGCAGGGAGGCTGCTGCTACAGTTACCCATTACCTGTTCAGCAGGGAGAGTGTTTTGTTTACTAACCAACTGATCAGCAGTGGCAGTGACAGTCCCATCCTCCATCAAAGTTAATCTCATCCTACACAAGGTCTGGCTAGGCAGGGTTGAGATAGGAATTGGTGGAGAAACTGGGTGCTTTTAGATGGGCAGCAGCTCCACTTCTGTCCATGCCTGCCCACTTTACTCCCAGGTTGACTGTTCTATGTAACGGTGCTCGCCAGATGTGCAAAGCAGAGCAGGCTGTGCCTGCTTCTAGGCAGCCCCACCAGCAACGCTCCAGAAGATACCAGAGCACACTGTGCAGTAGGGATGGGCAAACGCGGTTAGGTAGTTCGGTGTTCGGCCCAAACTCGGCCTGTTTGGAAAACCGAACGTGAACACGAACACGAACACGAACGCGAACATACCGAACGGAACCCAACACTGAACGACGAAATGGCCGAACAGTTTGTTCAGTTCGAATCGCGTTCGGTTGTGTTCGGGTGGCTAAAACGGGGTCTTCTGTCAGGTCACTGGAAGGCCAAATGTAGCAGGGAAGGGGAAGTCATTTGACTCAGCTAGGAGCAGACTTCCAGGCACCAGGGGTGGAGTCCACCCTCCACCCCTGGTGCCTGGAAGTCTGCTCCTAGCTGAGTCAAATGACTTCCC
>QEPC01000807.1:62139-73029 GCA_003113815.1 Sphenodon punctatus | reverse complement strand
TGGGGGTCTCAAGGGAGAAAGGGAGCTACTCAACACAAAACCAGACAGAGGGCAAACAGGAAACCACCAGCATCCACCACGTGCAGACAATCAACAGGAGGAAAGGAACTTAGGTAAGAAACCCCCCAACATACAAGGAGGACAAGCAGGACAGGTATCCACACAAGAGGAGTGGGAAGGGCATAACACACAACAAACACAAGGGGACACAACACCAATACAGACAGAGAACAAACAGCAACAGGAGAGAAAAGCAGGGGGCAAAAGCCAAACACAAATCAAGGAGAATGACCTGAAGCTCCACACCTGCCCTAGATCCCAGTAGCCCTAAATACCCTAAGGAGCCAATCAGGCTGGGGCAGCTGGGTCCATGCCCCCCATCAGGGGCAACAGGGCACAGCTGGAAGGAGAAGAAGGAATGACAAGGCAGGGAGGGAAACCACCTTCTACAATAACACCCCAGTGGCGCAGGGGGCAGCAAGCGTCTCAGGCAACCGCCGAGGCTGGGAGTTCAAGGCCCACCCATGACACAGAGATTTTTTTGTTTCAGCTCTACCTGAAATTTATTTATTTAGTAATTATTTATTCAAATGTATACCATGCCTTTCCCCTGAGGCTCAAGGGCCTTTTGTCCATGGGTATGCCAGTGAGTGCACAGTGTGTGGGTGAGGTGTACAGACGGCCGCACACGCATTGCTATTTACCTCCCACTCATCAACACAAACGGAGCAACCTCTGTTTTCCCCAGTTGTTCCATGCGTGTTGATGAGAAATGAGTCAGTCTTTTGGAGGTGGTTTACTGTGAGCACATTATGGCCATTTTTAAACAGTGCCACCAGGTGAGTGGTGCCTGGGTGCGCTGGTGCGTGAGAGGTGGGTGGGAAGGGCATGCACACGTCCACCCACACATCCCCGCTCACCCCCCACTCATCCCCAAGCACAGAGCAACCTCCATTTTCCCCGGTTGCTCCATGTGTGGGGATGAGTGGGGGTGAGTGGGGATGCATGTTAGGTGGGAGCGCTCACGCACCCCAACTCACTACATGTGACTGCACCGTTTCCTTTACACAGGCCTCTCCTACTCATGAACATGCAAATTTCTCTGTGTTCACAATTATTATGAGATTTCTGTGTGTTCATGAGTGGGAGAGGCCCATGTAAAAAGGGCCTACATCTGTGCTTCCAAAGGTGTTTTCAGACAAGACACTCTCCACCCACTCCCCACCCACCCCCCACCCACTATACATGTTACAGGGTACCCATAGGACAACGCTGCATCCCTGAAACATGTGTAGTGGTTGGGTGGTGGGTGGATCGTGTGTGGAGAGTGTCTTGTGTGAGACACAAGACCTACCTGGTAGTGACGGGGCTCCGGCCCTGGATCCGGCGGTGACAGCAGCAGTGGGTCTGGTAGCGGCAACCCAGAGTGCTTCAGGCCACTACTAGGCCTTCCAGTTTGACCCGGAGGCCTAGTAGCGGCTTGAAATGCTCCAGAGCACCACCACCTCTGGACTCGCCTCCAGACCCACCGCCGGTGGACCCAGGGCCGAAGCCCCGGCACCACAAAGTAGGGCGATCCCTGGGGTGAGGGGGTTTAAACATTTTTTTACAAGGCTGGGCAGGGTGAGAGGTGCTCCCCGCCGCCCCTTCCACCCACGCATCCTGGAGGGGGGAGGGGAAAACGGGTTCCTCCCTGCCCCCGCCCAAACCAGTTTGGAACCTGGACTTTGTTTGGCTGGTTCGGATGGGGTGGTGGTGGTTCGGATCCGGGGTGTTCACCAATGGTCCAAACAACATGAGTTTGGTCCGAACCCCAAACTTCTGAACCGTGTTTGCACATCCCTAACTTTAGAAGTGATGGGAGCTTTTTCTAGCTAGGTAAAGCTGAGTTCATCTTGTGAAGATACATCAAGAATGATACAGTGGAAAATACTGCAGGCAGGGAGATGCAGGTGGCTTTTAAACAGCTGTCAAGTAATTATCTGCCGTGACAGTTAGTATGAGACGTCCCATAGGCTGCTCTAGAAATTAACATTTCCTTTGCTGTAAGATGTCATGTCTGAACAGACTGAATCAATGACCCTTCCCTCCTCACTTTTTTATTATTATTATTTTAATTTCTCCAAGTACTCCATTGGGTGACTGCTTTATTTGGAATTGAAAGTTTCTGGTAACTCAAGTTCACTGCTTGATATTGGCATCAATTTTTCCATTAAAAAGCAAAGTCTTGGAATAGACTGCTGGATATTTATTCCTCCTCTTGCACTGTAGTACTTTTCTTATCATTTAATGTCAACAGTTTTCCAAAATCTGAACTCAGGCTTTCTGGTTTTAGGGACCTTGGTCCTAGCCAGGGAACTACCCCAGAATGCAGACTCAGGCCCTTTTCACAAGAGATGCCTTCCCCCCCCCTCCCCCCGTCCACGTAGGCTACTGCGTCTAGCCCTGACATTAGGAGGAAAAAAAGTTTCTGGACGCAGCTGATGATGCTTTCAGCTGTGCACCCACGTGTGCAGCTCGGTGTAAGTTTCCGAGCTGGGAGATTCCTCGCCGAGAGAATCGCTGGTCCCAGTAATGTGGGCAGGTGGCCTAAGATCCAGGATCCTCCTCATTCAGACACCCCTAGGAATATGCTTTTTGTCTAGATTAGAGAGTTGGCTCAAGGAGTGTGGGCTTATACTGGAACAGACTTTATAGCCATGATGAGTTATAAGACAAAGAAAGTCATATTCTTTCTATTAATGCAAGACAGTGTTCCTACAATAGCTCTGTATCTGTAAGTGAACAAAGCAGATTTGCAGGGAATATGATATATCTGGAATAAAGATCAATTCTCAAGTTTAGAGAAGTTTGCATTATGGAGGTTTCTACCAGAGATGAAACAAATATTCAGTGCAAACCAAATATGTTATCAGTTGAAATCAGCTGCTTCAAACCAAATCTGATGGATCAGATAGTCACTCTGCTCTGTTTGAATGTCTGCTTTACATATTTTCAATCTTGAATCTTCAGGTTATTTGGTTTATTCAGTTTTACTGTACTTGTGTAACAGCACTAGAATGGTGTCAAAATGAAAAAACAGAATAAACTAAATAAACAGATATACAGATATTCATTTTGGATGTGGCTATTATAGGCATATTTGCATGGATGACTACATTAATGGCTACAACTAGGTTGAAATGGGCCCTGGGGCAGAAGGTGTAATGTGAAGCCCCTCTTTCCCCTCCACTTTCCCAGCAGCAGGGGACAGCAGGCTGCAACAGGGAGTGCGGGACCCCAAACTCATCGGGGCCCACTGCAGCTGCACCATTTGTTCCTATTATAGCTACGCCCTTATATGAATGTGAGCGAATTATCCATGAATACAAACCTGCCTATTTGTTTCACCACTAGTTTCAATTGTCTGGCTTTTTAGAGACTTTCCTTAAACGGCTTGAGACATTACTTAGGGAAAAAAGATGCCGTTTGTCCTCACACCTAATGTTAAAATCCCTTTTTGTTCATGCAAATGAATTGTGAAAAGAAGCTGCGTGCTAACAGCAGAACTGTGAAATAACATCTTTTTAATTGTATTTAGACCATACACATTTGCAATTATAACCAGCTGTTCCCTCCATTCACTCACCAAATAATAACTCCCCCCAGACTTTGCCAGAAACTATTTGCATAAACAGGAAAGGAGCTCAGCTGTTGAAAGAAATGGCAACTCTCACAGTTGTTTGCCACTGTACAATAAAATTCTGTGTCATGGCTTCATTTGGATCTAACCCATATTTACTCAGATCCCAGTGCTGCCATAATTCTCAGATGAGTAGCATCCTTCTCTACTCTTTGGTCCTTTTTACACAAGATGCACCCATGCATGCTCACCCACTGAACACATGGGCAAGTGCCCATGTGAAGGAGGCGGTGAGTGGGCACATGCTCCCGTGTCCCACCCATCAACATGCATGGAGCAACCATGAACGAACTGGGTTGTTCCATGCATGTTGATAGGCAGAGATGGATGGAGATGGATGTTCAACATGTACCCATAGGACAGGTCCGCCAAAGCCATGGAGCAAAGGTCATGCAACGGACAGAGTGGCACAATGCTTGGCTGCCAACAGACCTCCCCCCCCCAACCAAAATGTTTCCGGCCAGGCCAGGAGCCCTTAAAGGAAAGATGTACAGAAACACAGCCATGATAGCCCCAAACCATGGCTAGTGGGAAGCGGCTGAGGTACACAGAGGAGTAGTACTCTGCAGCACTTGCACAGGTGTCTGTTACTCAACCTGGACCCTGTTGCGTGGGGCATGTGTTGGGGACTGGGGTGCTTGCCTGGCGTGGAGAGTGTGTTCCATGTGGCTTGCCATCACCCTTCCCATTGCTGTACCTGCTGCAATAAATGCTTCCTTGTGTTCCTGAGCTACCCACACACGTGTGTCCTGCCCAAGGGTGTCTTGTGCCCCTAGCCAGGGCTGATATATATACATATATGTACAGTAAATATATGTACAGATAGGTGCAGACCATGGAGTGTCTCGGGGAAGTGGTTGCTTACCAGAGGACAATGTGGTGACTCTCAAGGGTGAAGCAGTCTCATGGGGATGAGCTCCCCTCTGTGCCACCACAGGTCCTTTCAAACAGGGCACAGGATCATCCATGGGAGACAGGGGAGGATGGTTGCGGGAACCACCCCAGGTATAGCAGGATTCTATGCTGCCATCATGCCGCCATCATGAGCAAGGGGATCATATCCAGGGGACCATATCCAGGTTGAATGCCCCTTGAGTCCACAATAGGTACCACCTCATTGGAGGAACCCCTAATGCAGGTTACTGAGTCCTGGTGGCAGAGCACAGCTAGGCATCAGGATCACCTGTGTAGGTGGTAGCGAGATGATTGGATCGCGTGATTGGATGGGCTGGAACCCATATGATAACAGGACATGGGGAACGCCATCCATGACCCCATATATAATTGACCAATTGCACACAAACACATCCTGCCATGGAGGACCCCTGCATCATGGCTCCATCCAGGACCCCAGGAGTATCATTGATGAAGTGGTCCCAGTGATCCATGGTGGCATCTGAGGACAAGGTGAACAGAATCCTTTCAAAGGAGGTTCCTGTCATTGCTGTTCGGGGGATGGGTTATGGGAATGTGGGTCCTGTTCATTGCCCCGATGCAATGGGGAATGCCTATTACAGCAGAGCTGTGGATTACCTACAGAGGCTCATCCCGTAGGACCACCCACTTCATTGATACTGCAACAATGGCCGGGAACACCACCTCAATGAGGATCCTGCTGACTTTGGGGGAGCCCATGGCAAATGTCTGTGCCACACAGCAGCAGTAGATGTGGACACCCATTCATCAAAGGGCAGTGGTCCAGTGCTATCCCAATGCTGTGGGGTCCCTCATAATGATTGTCTCTATCTGCAGGTGTGGCAGGAGGAAACATAAATGTCAGGGCCAAGAGCCAAGGGTAAGGCACTCCCGCTGGAGACTAAAAGGCACAGAGGGAGCTGTCCCCGTGCAGGGCCCCCTCCCCCAATGACAGAACCCACACCCCTGACCTCAGGACCCATGGGGGATGACAGGATCGGCACAGGGCTGCATCAGGACCCCGAGGGCTGGTCAGACAATGCAGCAGGGTGAATAGAAGCCCCCGAGACAGATGCCGTGCTTCTGGGGAAAAAGGAGGTGGGGCCGGAATTGCCTTTGCAGCGTTCGGCGCACCTGCGGGCACAACAGGGGTGGAACTAAGCCCTATTAAGCAAAAAACAGCTAGTGTGTCCTTGCCGGCGATCAGTTCACTGTGAAGCTGGCCCCTGGATGGTGGTGCGAGGCTTGGGTTGGAGACTATTGTTGATTGGTGTGATTGGAGTGAACGGCATGTGAGAGGAGAGCGAAAGACGAACACAAGGAGTGTGAAAGGTGGGAGAGTCGGGGCTTAGGAGTAAGAGTGATCTGGGTGAATTGCACTACCCCGTCTGGCTTCCTAAGGGTCCCCCATCCTCGTCCCCTTCCCATGAGGTAGCGGCTGTCCCCTTCCTTCCCCCCTCCAATGGTGCTTTCCCCTTCCCTCACTGACCCTTTCACGTGGTACACCCCTATTCTGGCACGATGTGGGTGGGGTGCATGGTTCGGGGCAGGGATGGGAAGGACAGGGGCCTGCTCACACACTCCACTGATCCTACCCCAATGATGACACGGCCTAGTTCCCGTGGGAACATTTAAGGCCAACTTCCAACCTCAGGGGACTCTTTTTCCCAGAGGAACTGTGAGCACCCCTTCATCGCAGGAGTCCCTCGCGGTGCGTGGTGAGAGCATGGTGCTGAGTCCGTGGGTCCCTTTTCCCTCCAGACCCTCACAATAAAAGGCAGGACATGGAATTCAAGGCATCCTGGCCACCCTCCTGCCCTCACCATCGCTCCCCCTGTGGCAACCGTGGTCTCCTGCCAGTTATTGCTCCTGTGGACTGGTCCTCCTCCCCCATCCCTGTGGGGACAGTGAGCCAAATGTCATTGGGGACCTTAACAACATGTGTTGTGAAGACCTGGGATGCATAGAAACCCACAGCCCCCACCATGCTGTTTCCCCATGTGCAGCTGGCAAGTTCGGACTGGCTCATTGCCCACAACCCAATCCATGCCCTTCCTCGTCAGTGGTATTACCTGATGCCATGCAGAGAGCCCTGTGTGTTCAGCATAGAGGTCCAGTGCTGAGCTGCATGCTTTACCTACAATATGCATGCCCTCTGGACGCTCATAGCGAATGCTCCCGTACAGCACCTCTGCAGCCGGCATGAGATGGTGAAGTCCTGGACCCAACCCATGAACCAAGGGAGGCAATGGATGGCAATCACTGGTGGAATAGGGCACTCCCTACACGTGAACTTGGGGTTGGGTTACGCCATATCCATGGGCAGTGTATCTGATCTGTTGTGTGTTGTACTGTCCTGGCCCTTTATCTCGCCTAGCCTTGCTGTGTTGATCAATGCATGGCCTGTCACCAGCCCCACCCCTCCTCATGCCCTCATTCACCTAGACAACATGAGGGCATTGGGAGGCAGTGAAGTGGAGTCCCGGTCAGTATGTATTCCCCACCTTTATCATATCCTTGTTGGGCCATGACCATTTGCACCTGTGTTTGGCTCCCTGTTGGGACAGGTGCTACAATGGCCATGGATTGACTGGCCAACTGCCTCACAGGGGCTAACTATGGGTGCTTGTGGATATGTTCGCAGACTGGGGGGGGGGGGCTTGTTCCCTGCATCTACCCCAATCTATTCCTAATGGGCATTCTTTTTCCTTCCTATTGCAGAAGCTATTCTGGAGGCCCACCTGATAGTGGAGATCGTGAAGAACCTACAGCCATCGATGGCTGACTTCAGGGCAGTGGCCCGTGAATACCAGGAGATATGTGAGTGACACCACTGCATGCATTCCCATCTCTCCCCTATATCTGCTGTGGGCTACTGGGGATGTCTTTATATATATATATATATTTGTTATTTTTAATAGGGTTAACATTCCATTACCTCTATAGAACATTTTGAATATTGGCTAGTATACCCAGCCTTACAAGTCATAAAATTTATATTCATGAGGCAATATATTACAACCAACATTACAAATACAAATTGCAAAGAGGAAATATAAGGAAATCATAATGGGTGTTTTCAGACGTTACGGGCGGCCGGTTCACCACAGTGGATTCCTGGTGGGGGTGAACAAAACAACCACCCCCTGGGGCCAATAAAAGCCCTGAACAGACATGACGGGACTGGGACCACGGCCGGGAATCGGGCCGACAGATAACGGACCGGGGCAGCGAACAGACGTGACGCCAATTCCCAGCTGTGGTCAAAACACCCAGAACCCACCGGGCAGAGGTGGGACACAGACATGGCCACCTGAGGGAAAACGAAGCCAAAAGGCACAAAAGGCAGCACCCACACAAGGGAAACGGGAAGGGAGGGGGGAGAGGGAGAAGAGTCGCACAGGTACCATACACAGCAGGCACACAGCCAGCGGAGGCACAGCGGAACACACAGCATGACCACACGCCCGGGCACACGCACACACGCACACACAAGGAAAAGGAAGGGAAGGGGGGCATGGGTGACCAGACAACACACAAGGCACAACGGGGGGAAAGGGGGGAGGGACCGGGACAGGGAGATGGGGGGAAACCCGCAATGTGCCAGGCCAGGTGGAAACCCCCCCAGCAGAACAGTCCACACGGGCACCCCCACAGCAACACCGGCAGTCCTGGAATGGGGGCCCCAGGAGCTCAGGACCAAGGCACAGCAGGGGCCCGCAATGCACAGGGAGCCACCCAGGAAGGATCCAGGAGGCACTCAGAGACCCCTCCACCGCTGAGGGGCAGGTGTTGGGCAGGCAGGACAGCCAGTGCAGTGATGCAGGTCCGAGGATGCAACCCCCCCCAGAGGAGGCACCGAGGGCCAGTCCAGGGGCCCCGGAACCCCCAGATCACACAAGCACACAGGAGAGGGGGGGTGCGGGCAGCAGGTGGCAGCGCTGGCAGGTGGGGACAGGTCACTGGACACAGCCGGCTCGGTGAGGCCATGCAGAGCGCCGCACCCAGGCACCAGGGAGGGCAACACCAGAGGGGAACTCCGGTTATGCAGACTGACCAGGAGGTGGGGCCCGGAGGGGTCCTGGGGCCACAGGCAGGGGCAGCAACACCCCGGGAAGCAGGCAACACCTCAGCAAGGCAGGCACATCAGGGAGGGAGAAGCCAGCAGAGACGGGCCCTCCCGGACAGGGGTGGGAGCCCACATGGGGGCAAGACACCGGGGGGCCAGGAGGAACACTGGGACTCACAGGCCACTGCTGGGGGCCACTGCAGGCCCTGGGGATGGGTGCCCCGCTAGGTGAACCAGGTGGGGCCAATGGATCAACCCCCGTGGTACCCCAACATGGACATGTGGTGGGCTATCAGGTAGTAGGCCTCGAAGGGGCAGGGACAGCCCCAACTGCACATCTGTCCGGGACCACACCCCCATCAGGGCCGACAGCTCTGCTGCAGAAGGCTCCGCCACACAGCAGGCAGCAGAAGGGGGCCAAGGAAGCTGTCCCAGCTCCAGCAGCCAGTGGTACACCACCCCACGGGTGCGCTGGTACCCACGCGCCCCATGAACACAGGCAAAGTAGGATACAGCCAGGGCAGGGCCCCCCTCAGCAAGGCACAGCGTGAAGGTTCCCAGGCCGCACACACTCAGCGCAGACACGGTCTCAGCTCCAGAGAAGGGCACGTGAGTACACCGCCTGTCCAGGAGGCACCCATCGGGGAAGCGAACAAGGCCCAGGGTGTCCACATGCAGCTGGCAATCATGAGCGCTCACCTCATAGCCGAAGTAGCGAAGTCCAGAGTTCAAGCTTGCAAAGGCACCCGCACGGTTAGCAGGGCTGCCCAGGAGCAGCTGCACGGCCGGGGTATGCCACAGGTCGCACAGAGACATGGTCTCTTGGAAGGTCCAGATATGGGGGGCCCCATGGGGGCCGGGAAGCGGGAGCCCGGTGCATGGACAACCAGCCATGGTCCAGAGAGACAGGGAGAATAACAACAAGGACAGGGGACCCCACATACTCTCACATCCCGGGGGGGACCCCAGTGGGTCCCAGGGACAGGACAACAGGCCTCAGGCAGCAACAGTGTTGCAGAATGGAGTGAGGCATGGGGTGCGGACCCAGCACAGCTGCATAACACAATAGCACACACAGTCCAGCTAATCACTCCTCCAAGGCCAAGTTGTAGCAAACGGGGGTGTGTGTGATGCCTGATGGAATGCAGCTGCTCAGGGAGCACGCAGACCCGCACGCCCGTGCATGGGCAAGGCCCAGTGCGCTGTCTACAGGTGTACCCAATTGCATGCAAACATAACCCGGGTCCCCATGGGGGGGCGACCGGCTAGGGGCCCGCCCCCTGGCCAGCCCTGCCATCAGAGGCCCTGTATAACAGTTCAACGCCCCCCCGGGGCCCGACCACCATGTAGTGGGACAAGGCAGCCACCTATTGGATGCACCTTGTGGTCGCAGCCAAGTGGTTCCGTGACTACACAGAGCAACTGCGCCTCCTTACCACGGAGGTGCACCTGGCCGTTCGGCTGCAGGTTTCCCTGGCCTGGAGAGCTGCAAGGGCCCACAGGGCACACCACGGGTGCAGGAGAGCCCGTGCTCGCCTCAGGACACAGAGGGTCTCCGGAGCAGATTGGCTGTGAGCTGGAGCCGGACCTGGCCCGCAGTGCTTCACAAGGCTGCCAGGTGCCTCCTGTGGTCAAGGGAGATCATGCGCCGGGCATCCCTGCTCGCTATGCCCATTGACAGATGCCTATGGGTCGCAGAGCCCCCACAGACTTGGGGGACTAGGGCACTGGCCCAGTGGGAAGAGCCAGCCTGGAGGGCCCACTTTAGGATGGACAAGCGCACCCTGCACCGCCTAGTGGAGCTCCTTACACCCTGGCTGGAGCGTCAGCACACCTCCATGTGGACCCCCATCCCCATGGTCCAGCGGGTGGCAATAGGGGTCTGGGCCCTAGCAACGCCCGACTCCTGCCGGTCCATGTCCCAGCACTTCGGGGTAGGGCTCAGCACTGTTGCCTGTATCCTCCGGGACGTGTGTGAGGCGGTGGAGGGCATGTTCCTGGACAGAACGATTCAGCTGGTGGACCAGAGGGCCGTGATCGTGGGATTCGTGGCCAGAGGCTTCCCCAACTGCATGGGAGCTGTGGACAGCACCCACATAGAGATACTCCGCCCCTCCTCCGGGGAGGCGCTAGAGTATGTGAACAGGCATGGGTATTACTCCCTGCAGCTGCAGGGGGTGGTGGATCACCGGGGCCAGTTCATAGACATCTACACGGGCAACTC
>QEPC01000807.1:41763-51934 GCA_003113815.1 Sphenodon punctatus | reverse complement strand
GAACCGCGATAAGCGTTCATGCCTGTGGCTCATATATTAAAATGGCGGAATGTGGGAAAAGACCGCTGATTGTATACGGCAACGGTAACGACGAAGAAATCGGCGAAACACATACATTCCGCATCTGTGAATTCTTGTAGCGAAAAAAATGCAGAATCGCGGAGTACCGCGCGGAATTCTGCGAGGCGCAACCTGGGATGCCGAGGTTTAGGAATGGAATCGCGGAGCAGTAACAGCTGCTGCCGCATCAGCCCTAGTCTCCACAGACCATTAGCTTCCTTTTGCTTCTTTTTCAATTAGGGGGACTATCTTTTTGAAAAACTGTAACTTTTGACTGTTTGGGGCATACAAGTTCACAAATGTAAAATATCACCTTCTATCTCCCATGTAATTATTAGGTACTTTCCCTCTGGCTCTGTTATTTATTTTGACATCTTAAAATTGAGAGACTCTGAGATCCCCAGGAAAACCCCATCTTTCTTCTTTTTTGTGTTGACGAAATAAATGTTTTTGAATTTTTTGTGATTCAGTCTAAAGTTATATCTTTTTTTAGGTGGGTTTCCTGTCCAGCTACCATCTGTATTTTATTCTGTATCACAAAATTCCACAGCTTATGCCTTTTAATTTGGGCAGTTGAGGCATTTTGTGTTCATGGTACTTACTCTAAAGGTTGCCATTTATTAATTTAAGTGTGGCTCATGACTTGACTAATCTGCTTCTTTCCTCATAGTTACCTGTAACATGACCATCTGGGGTTCTCGTTGCCAGGTCCATTAGTTTAACCCATCTGTAGTACTTTGGTAAATTACATTTAGTTTTAACCTCTTGCTTTGTCTGCATACAAAATAGTAAGGGGAAAAAGCTTAACTTAAACATAACAAAACCAAAACTTATACCTTCTCCACTCATACGAGGTGGGGAAGAGACGCTAGGGGTGTGCCTGGAACTCGCGAGTAGTGGGTACTAGGCTACTACCCCCTGAGACCGCTCACTATGTTTTAGATCACTCCCACCGGAATGAGTGTCTTCTCCATCTCTTGTATTTCCTGTCCTACCATTCCTGGGGCAAGCCCCTTAATAAGCTGTATATAGCGGCCCTGTCAGTCGGGCTTATTTCCAGTTTTCAATAAACGGGTGTGACCCATATTGAACTCTATAACCTAATCCAGTCTACTATTTCCTTCCCTACAATTTTCCCCAACAATGCCATCTAGTGACATATTTTAGTAACAATAGCTCCCCTATTAACAATCAACAATTCTAAGCTTTAACAATTTAAATTTCAAACCTCAATAAATTCGTGGTTTAGACATTATCATGACCTTATGGCCATACCTTTACCCTCTTCAGGATACAGGCTGTTCCCAGTTTATGTCCTTCATGTATTTAGCCATAAAGGTATCCAGTTGGGAAACTTCATTAAAGGACCTGAATTTCTCTCTGTAGTGAAAGGAGAATCTTGTGGGGTGCAGGATTTGTGCCCGAATACCTTGCTTGTAGAACATATCAATGTTGCCTCTTCCATTGTCTCATTTTCTTTTGTGTCTCAGAAGCCAAGTCGGGATAAATCTGTACCCAGTGACTGTCGTAGGTAAGGTCTTTTTTTACCTAGGCAGCATGCAAAATGTCCTCTTTGTCTCCATATCTTAAGCATTTTAAGTTAATGGCTCTGGGGGGTTCGCCGGGTTTAGGTATGGCTCTGATAGATCTGTGAGCTCTCTCTATTTCCATCTCCTGGAATTCAGGGTTTGATGGGGAAATTTCCAGCAGTATTTTCTTAACCAGGTCAATCATGTTGTTGCTCTCCTGGCCTTCAGAGACCCCCACTATCTTTAAGTTGCTTCGCCTACTCCTGTTTTCTAGGTCCTCCAATTTATTTAACATGAGGGCATTAGTCTTAATGATTTATTCTATTTTCTCATCCTTCTCTGCCCCCACATCCTCTAATGCACTGGCTCTGCTTTCCAGTTCAGATACTCTTTTTGAAAGGTTATCAAATTTCTTGTTTAGATTATCAGTGGTGGCAATCACAGTAGTCAACCTTTTCTTGATGTCATTACTATCTTTTTTGTTGCTTTTTGCATTTGCTGCAGCATGTTAGCAATGTTCTCTAGGGTAAGGGGGGAGGGGAGTCTTCTTCTTCTGAGGAGACCTTTCCCTCCTCAATATCAGTGGTGTCAGCCATTTTGTCTTCCTCCCCCTCCCCCACTGTTTGTGATCTGCTCCGCACCCTTAGGGCTCCTTTTGTCAGGGTTGCCCCAGTCTTTCTCCTTCCCTGGGGTTCCCCTTTACCTTTAGTGGCCATTTGCTGCAGCAAGGTAGCTGTTTTACGGGTGCAATTTGCTTCAGAAATCTCAGGTGAGTCAGAGCTGTTCCCCTACACATCTGTTCAGCCGCACATGCCCAGTGCGCCCCTCTGGGGATGCCTTTTTGAGGACTCTCTCTCCTTCAGTGCAAGAAATGATCTAAGAGAGGTCCCGGGAGCAGGGGAGATCATGATGGTCCTCCTCGATGTCCGCTGTAGGGTGCACAACCTCTCCCAGGCCCAGAGCACATGATGGAGCAGGGCCCAGGGGAGGCATCCGTAGCTTTACTTCTTATGTTTTGATTTTATCTGCTGTTTTTTATTAAATATTTTTCTATTTGTTTATGAACTGCACTGTCTGCATTGTAATTCTTAAAGGTTATCTGCTCTCCTTGGGCAGGTGGGGGTGCTGTGGGGTGTTTGCAGGGATTGCTCTTGGTCTCTTACGGTGTGTCCATTCATCCCTTCCACTCCTTGTGGTGCTGTACTGTTATTGGTTCAGCCCTGGATTGTCTGCTCCAGTGTCCTGTCATCACATTTTTGGGATGCTTGTGTGGGTTTTTCTGTGCCTTGTTCCCCGCCCTGGCCCTGGGATCCCTGTCACTTTGGGTGAACCTCTTTCTGCAGTAGGTGTGTATTTTGTGTGTTACCTCCACTGGAGCTTACTCCCCTTTGGGACTGGGACTTTTGTGGAACTGCCTTGACCTTTCCAGTGCATGCTGTGGGACTGTGTTGCACTTTATGTCCCTTCACCATGCATTGCAAATGTTGCGGCGATGTGGTAGCAATGGATTTTCAGTGGGGTTTCCTGTGTGTAATGTCCTGTGGTTGGGGCCATGTGTGTTTTGGTGTTTCCAGTGCTGGGCAAGGTATTGTTGCTAAGGATGTGCGAACAGAATGGGGTTCAGATGTTTGGATGGTCAGTTTGAAAACCGAGTTTGGGTTTGGTTGTTCAGTTTGTGAACCAATTTCAGGTTTGGTCATTCGGTTTGACAGAGTTCCATTCCCCCTGAACGTTCGGCAGAGTTCGGTTCCACCTCAAGGCTTGGGGCACTCCAGGGACCCTCAGGGGTGCCTGTGGTGGCATGGCAGGGTGTCAGAGACCCAGAAGCACCACCACCAGCAGAGACCTGGAAGGCTTGGTGCTTGGCACCCCAGGTCTGCTCCCTCTATTCTGGCTGGGTTCTTCATTTCTAGTTGCCATCAAAGCAGGTGGTGGCTGACTGGCTGGCCACATGAATCACCACCAGGCAAGGCTACTTGACCAATTTGCAGAAGAGTTGGTTGAGAACTGGCAAGTAGGATGCCAGCCTGCAATGCCCGGCTCCATGTGGGTGCCTT
Organism: Sphenodon punctatus; assembly: GCA_003113815.1. Taxonomy (NCBI): domain Eukaryota; kingdom Metazoa; phylum Chordata; class Lepidosauria; order Sphenodontia; family Sphenodontidae; genus Sphenodon; species Sphenodon punctatus. Next base: position 48,288 of record QEPC01000807.1, on the reverse strand, counting down.
GCCAGTCACCAAGCCTTGGTCAGGCCTCTTCCTTGCCTGGAAAGTTGGCCCCAGAACCCTGAGGGTGGGACCTGGGACTGGAGTGGCTGGCTGTGATGCACTGGAATTACACCTCACCTTAAGAGGAGTGATGGCCCCAGAACCATGAGGGTGGGTCCTGGGACTAGAGTGGCTGGCTTCTGGATGCAGTGGAATGACAGTCCTCCCTGCCTGTAATGTAGGCCCCAGAACCTTGATGGTGGGTCCTGGGGCTGGAGTGGCTGTTACTTGATGCAGGGGAATGACAGCTCCCTGTGAGCAGAATGATGGCCCCATAAGCCTGATGGTGGGTCCTGGGGCTAGAGTGGCAGCTTCTATATGAAGTGGATGGGAAGCCCTCCCTGCCTGGAATGTAGGCCCCAGAACCCGGATGGTGGGTCCTGGAGCTGGAGTGGCTAGCTGTTTCTTGATGCAGGGGAATGACAGCTCCCTGTGAGTGGAATGACAGCCCCAGAACCCTTAGGGTGAGTCCTGGGACATGAGTGGCAGCTTCTGGATGAATTGTAATGACAGCTCCCACGTGGAGGGTCTTTATTCACTTATAGAATGGCCCAGGGATAGCCGGCTCTGCTCCTGTTGGACACAGACAGCTATTTGGACTTAGAGAAGTTATCCCAGAGGCAGGTAAGGAAATAGCCACAAGGAGTTTGAAGGCTGGCAGGCATGGGTGGAACAGCAGAAGAGGCCTGGCCAGGGCTTGGTGGCTAGCAGCACCCCCACTCGGCTGGGCATTGCAGACTTGGCTTGTATTCAACAAAACTCAAGAAGCTCTACTGACAATTGGTCAAGCCTTGGCCCGTGGTGAATCATGTGGACACCCAGTAGCATAAATTGGATTGCCTGGTCTCAGAACCCACAGCACAGCAGAGGCAGCATTGGCAACAGTGGTGGCATACACTGGATTTCCAGGGCATGGTACCCGTGGCACAGCAGAGATGGCAGGATCAGGGATTTGCCTGTGTGCAGCAGCCATGGAGCCAGGATGGTGGGATTTGCCAAGGAAGAGCTTTCATGCAGCAGCAGATGGCAGCAGCAGGATTTCTTGGGCACATTTGGATTGGCCAGGGCAGAGCACCCATGGACCAGCAGACAGCAGCAGCAGGATTACCAGGCCAGTGGGGGACATCACTCATGGTTGCCAGGGTAGGCAGACAGCCACCTTGGCATGAGAGGCAGGCAGGCTGGGGCAGGGTTTGAGCTTTGCCCACAGGGCGAGCAAACAGGCAGCGTGGCATGAACATCAGAAGGCAGACTGATTCAGGCTTTGAGCTTTGCAACCTGGGCGGGCAGACAGGCAGCGTGGCATGAGAGGAAGTAGGGAAGGAGGCTGGGACCTTGGCAGGGCACTCAGATAGGCTGGCAAAGACTGTGCAATGTCGTTTTCATTATTGTCTTTATCAATACCAATTTTAATGCCCATCTGGAGGGAAGGGGTGGGATAGAACTAGAGGATGCACCTGAGTGGCCTTCAGTAGAAAATGTAGAGATCAATGTATTGATCAATTCACTTATAAATCATAAGGCATCAGATGTGGACCTGATACAAGCAGAGCTGCTAAAAGCAGCCAAAGATTGGTGGGTTCCGTTCTTGGAGGCTCTGTTCACAGCAATTAATAGGTCAGGATGTATTCCAACAGATTGGCGCCGGGCAGTTGTGATTCCAATCTTTAAGAAGAGCCGAAGAAATGATCCGGCAAATTATAGGCCAATCAACTTATTGAGCATAGTGGCAAAATTATATGACAAACTATTGCTAGCAAGATTGACCGAATGGATCCAGAGAGAAGAGGTCCTGTGTATAGAACAGGCTGGCTTCCAGAAGGGCAGGTCTACGACTGAGTTGCGTTATATCCTGTATCATCTGGTGGATAAGTATCAAAGAAGGAATCGTTCCTTCTTTGTGGCCTTCTTAGACCTAAAGGCCACTTTCGACACGATCGATAGACCTGCCCTCTGGGATAAACTTTGGGACATGTCAATGGATAAAAGACTGCTCCATCTAATTAGGACTCTGTATACAGGTTCAACTATGTCAGTCAGAATTAACAACCAGGGGCATATCACTCCCCCGATTAAGATTGCCAGGGGAGTCAGACAGGGGTGCGTTCTCGCTCCCACATTATTTAATATTTTTATTAACAAAGTGATCCCTCAAATGGCAGAGGCAAGATACTTCCCCCCTAAGTTGGACTCTAGGGCCATCGGCGCTCTCTTCTTTGCAGATGATTTGGTGCTCTTATCGCAGATATCAGTGGGGCTGAAAAGACAGATGCAGGCTTTTGCTAGGTACTGCAGGGAAAACAAACTTAGTATAAACTTTGATAAATCAAAAGTTATGGTGTTCTCGGCCCGCAGGCGGAAGTACAGATGGGCAATGGAGGGACATATGATAGAGCAAGTAAATACTTTCAGATACTTTGGGATTCTATTTCATCAATCAGGTGCCTGGAGAGCCCATGTATGGAGAGCATCAGTACAAGCTAAGGCAACCACTCGAGCGATCCTGCATTATTTTAGAAAGACAGGAAGAAATGCTCCCGTAATAGCCCTTCAGGTATTTCAGAGTAAAGTGGCATCGCAGATGATGTATGGGGCCGAAATATGGGCCCCATTTTGTGGACACTTGTTAAACTCCCTACAGGCCTATTTTCTGCAGGGTCTCCTTGCTGCCCCAATTGGCACTCCCCATGCCGTGCTTAGGCTAGAGTGGGGCCAGAGTAGTTGGTATCACCAGGCCCTAGATCGGGCTATAAAACTATGGATAAAACTCAATAACGGCCAGGGCTCACAACTAATGGTATTAGCAGCCAAGGATGCTCACTTAAATCCTTGGCGGGAAAAGATCGAGCTGTATTTTCAAACGTTGGGAGTTTCTGTCCCTTACCTGGCCCATAAGCCTATAGAGACAATATACAGTGAAATTGCCACTCGGGCCAGGGATATCGACAGACAAACAGATATAGCTGTAATTAGAGCCTCTTGCATGTAGAGAAGTATCTCAATTGGCAACCAGAGATGAAACAGATGGCACCATATCTCACCCTTGGGATCCCAGTAAGAGGGAAACAGTTATTATTTCAAGCTCGAACAAATACACTCCCTTCTAGTGTAACAAAAGGGAGGAGACGAGATATCCCTTTTGATGAAAGACTTTGTCCCTTTGATAACAGTTGATCACATTATGGACTGCCATCTTTATGATAGAATTAGGGAAGAGTGTCTGGCTGATCTATTGACAAAGTACCCAGGAAGATCCAATATAACCATCCTCCGATGATTATTGGCTGCCAAAGAGGATCAGACTTGACAGACCTTGGCTTCCTTCCTGATTCAGGCAGTAATGATGAGAAAGAACTTCTTGGAATTTAAATATTCAGAAATGTGATGGGACTTAAGAATTACTATTATCTTTACTATTGTTGTAATTACTACAAATATTATTCACCAGGCTGAGTAAACTAACATTTTATTTACACAATATAAGATAAGGGTATTGAAGAATTAAGAGAAGTGGAGACTAAAAACTAGATCTAAACTTGATTTATAATAGATCTTTGTAATATAGAAGGCCTAGGGAGAAGGGATAACTGAGAATTATCTTGGGACAGGAGCTTATGAAGTAAGAACCAGGCAAAAATTTCCTAGTTAGGGAGGATATTATACCGAGGCATGATGGCTAGGAATAGGAAGTAAAGGACTTACCTTAGGTAAGCCATATGTGTAAAGGCCTAAACCCAAGATCAGGGAGCATATTTATATGTAAGGCCAGAGAGTACAGTACAACTAAGACCATTATTATTTAGGAATTATCTATTAGCAGGAAAAGTACCTTGTAAAGTAATGGGATAATGTTCCTATATAACAACTAAATAATTATAGACATTGTAACTCCTTAGAGTAACCTTAAGTGTTTTCTTTTATAAAAGGTGTATTTGTACTATGTATTATGTTGGTATTTTTTAACTGTATAGAGCAATGACCTATGGTCACGCTAAATAAATTAATTCATTCATACCAATTTTAAAGATTTTATTTTCATTATCATTATCGGTATCAATATTGTTTGGTCCTCTGATTGCGCCAAAACCTGGAAACCAGAAATGGTATTTCGATTGCATGTGTTCTCATGGTGCCTGTCTGGCTTGTGTGAAAAGTGTTGAAAATTGTTGTGAGATTGTGTGTATGTGTGTGTGTGTGTTGTGGCTGTGTGGTTTGGTTTGGTTGAGGTGAGATGGAGGGTGATAATAAAAAAAGAAAAATGAAGATGAGGAAGGTGAAGGTGGAGGTGGAGGAGGAAGAGGCCCAGCCTGGACCGTCTGAGGTGGTGGAGGTCGACTCCTCGCCAGAGGAGGAAGAGGGCACAGGAGGTGCCACTGCTGCCAGGTTTGTAAAATTTATCCTTGTTTATTGTTCCATATAACTTTGAGGACAAGAAGAATACTATCCTTTAGAGCGAGCTCACTGGCGGGTGGTGGGCAGTCAGGCACAAACAGTGGGCATCAGCGGGTGGCAGCGGATAAGCAGGATTCGCATGTGTCTTATTTCTGGGTCTGCCAGAGAGAGGGGGGGTGGGCTCTTCTGTCAGTCAGGCACTAACCGAAGCACCCACCAAGACACGTGCCAGTCAGGGTCTCTAATAGCCATCTCTATTTCCCCAGGAAGGGCTCTTTCAGCACCAGCAGCAGCAGCAGCAGCACCAGCAGCAGCAGCCATAGTCTCAAGTTGCAGACACTACTGCACCACAGGTGGTGGTGGTCTGTGTGGGAGAAAGGGAAACAGGCGAATAGGCAGCACTGCAGCAGCAGCACCAAACATCCACTTGGTGTGGGAGAATGGGTATTGCTCTTGGAAGGACTAGAGGCATCACCATGAATGCATGATATTATGTAGGTGTTGTTTATGTGTTCCTGTCTCAGAGAGGGTGATGATGAGGATGCTGCTGGTGCCACCAGAACCCCATCACAGCGGCAGTCACATCCTCAGGAGCCACCCGAAACCAGGCCCATGAAGTCTGCAGTGTGGAAATATTTCTACACCCCTAAAGGGAGGATTTGCAGAATGCAAGGTAAGGCACAGGAGCTGGAACAACAGGGAATGGATTGCCTTATAACCTGTAAGGAAGTCCCCCGCAGGGAGAAAGATTGGCCAGCCACCCACTTGTGGAGACCGAATGTGGGCAGGGCTTGATAGACCATTGGTCCGACACAGTATGGCACTTCTTATATTCCTATATTTTTATGTTCTTTAGATCTGCAACAAAAAAATAAAGAGGGGAACAGAGGGGACAACGTCGGGGCTGATAGCCTACATAGACAACGTCCATCTCATAGAGGTGGTGCAGTGGGATGTGTCTCGGTTGGGGTGCAGGGATGCCGAGGAGGACTATCGCCTGAAGCAAGGGGGGAAGGCAAGGCAGAAGCGCCACCACTACAGCCCTTCCCTCTCCAGCTTTGCTGAGCATTCTCCATTCCCCTGGGAGGAGACCTACGAGGCAAGGCTCTTTTGGGCACAGCTTGAAAGGCCAACAAAAAAATATATAGATGGCTAAGGGTCCAAGCCTGCACCATGGAGGACTGGCTGGTGGAACAGTTCGAGGAGGTCCAAGTAAGGGAGCGCAAGGTGGAGGCATATGCAGAGTACCTCCACACTGAAAAGGATGCCCTCGAACTGTTCCGCCAGTTGGTTGTCAAATGGAAGGTGTTGATGTTGCCCAGCAACATGGGTATAAGGTAGAGGAGGACGTGCCCACCCCTTGGTCCCATGTACCCCTTTCTCCTTTCCCCCATATTCCTGGGTACAGGCCCACAGACCCCTAATTTATTTTCCTTTGTTTGTATATTAATGTTTGTGTTCAAAAGTTGTAATGTTTTTTCAAAAGTTTTTATAAAAGTTATATTTGTTACCAGCTTTGTTTGACCTCCCCAGTCTTTTATCCCTCTGTGCTGCTTCTGTCAGGTGGCAGAATCTCATTGTATATACAGCTTGTCAGATCCCTACCTGACAGCAGCAGCACATGTAGCGTATTATCCCCAAGATGTGCCAGCAGGGTCTCAACTTGTAGACATCCCCCCAGCAGGGGAAGGGCTTGTGTCTGTGTGGGTGTGCTAGAGATAGCGAGAGGCTGTGCCAGTCTGGCAGAGGCATAAGCGGGCATCGGCAGGTGCACTGCCTTGGGAAGCCAAGTTGTGATATATAATATTTGGTTACATTTGTCGGTTGGTCCCTTTGAAGTCCTCGAGTGGAGAGGTGTGTTCAGCTCGTAGAAAGATCGGCCCGAGGGGGGGGGCAGATTTGCAGACAGCACCCCAGGTAAAGCAGCCAGTCAGGGATATCATATTTCCTGTGAGGGGGTGCCAGAGAGAAAGAGAGAGAGGCTCTTTGGCAGTGGGCAGCAGGTGGCGGGTGGGCAGAGGGGCTATTTCAACTGCCACAGCGGGCATCAGCAGAGTAAGCTGGTGGGGGGGGGGCAGGCTTGCAGGCGGGCGA
>QEPC01000807.1:6065-41620 GCA_003113815.1 Sphenodon punctatus | reverse complement strand
ATGCAGTGGAATGGAATGACAGCCCCCAGTGACTGGAATGATGGTCCCAGAATCTCAATGATGGTTCCTGGGACTGGCATGACTGCTTCAGGTACAGTTGAATGACAGCCCATGGGAGCTGAATGATGTCCCTAGAATTAGTGCTTGGTTGGGCACACTTAATTCAATCATGCGATAGGTGGTAGCCGGTACAGGAATGCACACAGGCAGGCACATATAATATGTTGTGTGTTATTTCCATCTCATTCTTGTAGGTTTGCTGCTGGATGTGGGCATTGAGAATGAGCACAGATGAGAGCTCTCACTGGTTCTGGCAGGTGGCAGCTTGAGATGGATACACCTCTCCCTCTCCACCCCCATCTTTATCGTTCTAGCAGGGAGCATCTCTCTCTCTCTCTGACCATATACTACAGGTGACAGCATGGGTGGTATCGTGTCTGTATCTCCTTCTAGCAGTGGGTAGATTCTCTCTTTCTCTCTCTCTCTCTCTCTCTCTCTCTCTCTCTCTTGCCATGAGCAGCAATTTACTACCTTGAAATTAAAGGTTCCTTGAGCTGGCTCTCATCATTCTCACCATGTCACCCTGTGTTCCATTCCTGCATGGACTTGTCTTATATCCCTACAAAGGGTTAGATGTAACTGTCACTTTGAAAGGGAGAGTGATTCTTAGCCTAGAGAGGAGCTCAAGGCCGTTAGGACAGGCATGCCATGGTGGTGGGCAGTTGCTTGGGTATGAGCAGAAGGTTGATAAAGAAAAGGTGAAATGACAGCTATCTGTGACCAGAATGATGGCCCCAGAACCCTGGGGTTAGTTGGCCCCAGAAACCTGAGGGTCCCAGAACCCTCCCTTCCTGTAACGTAGGCCCCAGAGCCCTGATGGTGGGTCCTGGGGTTGGAGTGGCTGCTTCTTGATATGGTGGAATGACAGCTCCTGGTGAGCAGAATGACAGCCCCAGAACCCTGAAGGTGAGTCCTGGGACTAGAATGGCAGCTTCTAGATGACATGGATGGACAGCCCTACCTGCCTGTAATGTAGGCCCCAGAACCCTGATGGTGAGTCCTGGGGCTGGAGTGGCTGCTTCTTGAAGCGGTGGAATGATAGCTCCCCATGAGCAGAATGATGTCCTGAGAACCCTTATGGTGGGTCCTGGGGCTAGAGTGGCAGCTTCTAGATGATGTGGATGGACAGCTCTCCCTGTCTGTAATGTAGGCTCCAGAACCCTGATGGTGGGTCCTGGGGCTGGAGTGGCTGCTTCTTGATATGGTGGAATGACAACTCCCCATGAGTGGAATGATGGCCCCAGAACCCTGAGGGTGGGTCCTGGGGCTAAAGTGGCAACTTCTAGATGACATTGATGAACAGCCTTCCCTGCCTGTAATGTAGGCCCCAGAACCATGATGGTGGGTCCTGGGGCTGGAGTGGCTGGCTGTTTCTTGATGTGGGGGAATGATAGCTCCCCGTGAGCAGAATGATGGCCCCAGAGCCCTGAGTGTGGGTCCTGGGGCAGGAGTGGCAGCTTCTGGATGACATGGATGGACAGTCCTCCCTGCCCATAATGTAGGCTCCAGAACCCTGATGGTGGGTCCTGGGACTGGAATGGCCACTTCTTTATATGGTGGAATGACAGCTCCCTGTGAGTGGAATGATGGCCCCAGAACCCTGAGTGTGGGTCCTGGGGCTGGAGTGGCAGCTTCTGGATGACATGGATGGATAGCCCTCCCTGCCTGGAATGTAGGTCCCAGAACACTGACGGTGGGTCCTGAGGCTGGAGTGGCATTGGTGGAGCAGTGGCAGAGGTCCGGCCAGGGCTTGGTGGCTGGCACCCCTGTTTGGCCGTGTGTTACAGGATGGCAAGCATCATTGGAGCAGTGCCAGACAACTTGAAGTCTTCAAGGCCCTCACGGATAATGGAAGATACATCATGTACCTGGAAGAAGAGCTGGCTGAGTTTGTTCTGCAGTGGATGGATGTTGGTTTATCTTCCAAGTTCCTTCTGGTTCTAGTCAACTTGGTGAAGTTCAACAGGTACTACCTGGATGATTGTGTTGCAGAAATGGCCCATATGATCTGTAGGGATGTGCGAACAGTCAGTCCTAAGTGATAGGCAAGTGCCGTTCCAAAGGGATGGGTGATCGCTGATGGCCTCTATTGCCCTTGGCCAATTGAAAGGGACTCGGGTTCAGATGCCTGAATCCGGAGCAACGGAGAAGTTGGAGTCATGGCCAGGAATGGTCTCAGCACAAAGAGCGTGTGAGCCAGGGTCTCCCATTCCACCCCATTGTAATGTTCAACCAGCCTCCACCCTCTGGTGCACTCATCTGATCTATGGCCATCTACAAGATTGAGAAACAAATGGCTGACATGCATTACCAGCAGCAGCAGCAGACATTGGATTGTCAGGGCACAGTAACTGTGACTGGCACCCCTGCTCGACCAGGCTTTGCAGGCTGACTGGCACGGGTGGAGCAGTGGCAGAGGCCCGGCCAGGGCTTGGTGACTGGCAACCCCACTCATCCGGGTGTTGCAGGCTTGGGTCATACTCAACCAAACTCAAGAAGCTCTACTGCCAATTGGTAAAGCCTTGTCGGGTGCTGTATTACATGGCCACCCAGCAGCAGACATTGGATTGCAAGGGCACAGTAGCCATGGCACAGCAGAGGCAGCAGCAGCAGACATTGGATTGCCAGGGCACAGAAACCATGGCGCAGACAGCAGAGGCGGCATTGGCAGCGGACATTGGATTGCTGGAGCACAGAACCCATGGCACAGACAGAAGAGGTGACATACGCAGCGGACATTGGATTGCTGGGGCACAGAACTTGTGGAACAGCAGAGACAACAGTAACAGGATTTGCCTGTGCGCAGGATGAAGCACCCATGAAGCCAGGATGGTAGGATTTGCCAGGGAAGAGATCCCATAAAGCAGCAGACAGATTTGGATGTACCAGGGCAGAGCACCCATGGACCAGCAGACAGCAGCAGCGGGATTACCAGGCCAGTTGGTCACATCATCTACGGTTACCAGGGCAGGCAGACAGTCACCTTGGCATGTGAGGCAGGCAGGCCGGGGCAGGGCTTCAGCTTTGCCCACCGGGTGGGCGGACAGGCAGCGTGGCATGATCAGAAGGCAGGCAGACTGAGGCAGGGTTTGAGCTTTGCAACATGGGCGGGCAGACAGGCAGCGTGGCATGAGCAGAAAGCAGGCAGACTGAGGCAGGCTTTGATCTAGGCCATCTGGGCAGGCGGGTGGGCAGGCAGTATGGCATGAGCAAAAGGCAGGCAGACTGAGACAGGCAACGAGGGTAAGCAGCCTAATCATCAGGCAAACTTTGCATTTCAGGTTCTGTTACAGTGAGGCGGAAGGGCAACATCGGTCCCTCACTGGGGTGGCCACATGGAAAGCGACGGGGGGAGTTGTGGAAAGGGTGGTTATAAAGATATACCACAATGGCTCCTCTACTTGGGAACTGTACATGAGGGAAGACCCACATGTGGTTCAATTCTACGCAGGCCTGGTTAAAATTAGTGGAAGGCTGGGAAATAGGTATCCGGTGCTCAAAGGGAATCAATCCCCATCACCTCCCGTCCACAGGGAGCTGTGGGAATTTTACCCCCGTCAGCAATGACGACTAAAAAGTCCATTTCCTAATGCTCCATGTCCTTCCCTGAAAATTACCCCAGAGTCCATACCCCGCCCTAGTTCCAGAAATCAGTAAAACACACACTGTCTTTTGGAAGGAGGGGCCTCCGTGCCTCCCCTCTGTCCTCTCCCTTGGTTCCTGGTAACTCTCGCCTCTGGGTGAGAAACATCCCCCTTCTCAGACTTTTTGTCTCATCAGGAAGCCAAGATGAGCACAGCATTCGGACATATGCCAGGAGATGAGCCGGTGGGAAGCTCTGTGAGCCCCTTGAGGAGATGGAAAGGTGTCACCCCAGAGAACGCTGTTGGGATTGGAGTTCATGAGCCAGATGCCCAGCCCTGGGCCTCTGTCAGTTTCTAGGCCTGGACAATAAAATGGAGACACCTGAAAGCCTACAAGCCAGCTGCACACACCACAACCCCGGAGACAGGTTTAAAAGTAGGCATCTTCTCCAAAAGAAAGAAACTCTCCACTTCCGGGTCTGATGCAAGTCCTTCAGCGGAACCACCAGCCTGTAGTGACAAGGACTTGGGACATGGTGACTCTGTAAAGATCCCCGCTGCCATTTGGACAATCGGAACTCATTTTTGCATGATGGTGGAAGCGGATACCAAGAGCCCCTGAACCTGAGCCAAGAGACTTTGAGTTCCCCTGGCTTCTCCAGCAATGGGAAGTTAAGGGTAACAAGCTGTAAATCAGGTACACCTGAATGGAATTACCCCACTGAACGGTGCTCCCTGGGACAGGTACAGACTGGTAATTGGTTTCAGCTTTTATGGCCACGTCTATAGGAGGGGTTTGTGAATTAAAATTCGGAACAGGGACCCAAAACACTGAAGGGATTCATAAGCATGTAAAATCTCTCCAGAAATTAATAAGCCCTGGCCATGGGCTCGCATGTGTTCAAACTAGACCAGCCTGTGGAAATATTTTGGAATCCTCAGACCACCCTAGAGGAAGACCAGTTGGATCTAACTGGAATGAATATGTAACAGGCAGCTCCCGGGTGTACATATCTATCTATCTATCTATCTATCTATCTATCGAGAGAGAGAGAGAGAGAGAGAGAGATTTCCATTTTAGCTTGAAGACCCATTGATTGTAGTTTTAGATATTAATTGAAATTGTGTTTTTTTTTATTGTCTTTGATTTTAGTTTAGATATTATGTTTTCCATTGGTTTTAAATAATTGTAGTATTTTGAAATATTTTCTTAGATTATCATTTAAGTAACTAACCCCGGTCTGGACTGCATTGCTATTGTTCCCTTCCCCTGTTGCTTCTGCTTCCCCCTTTTGTGTTTGTTTCCTTAGCCATGGGGTTTGTGTCTCCCTTTGCCCAGAAACTCTTCTCCCCTACACCCCTCCCTCCGACCTAGTTATGTAACCCCGCACCAGACCTTCATGTCTGTTGGGAGTCTTTGCTGGGCTGGGATTCACAGTGCACCAGTGTGTTCGATATCAGGCCCCACCTGATTGATCATAGTCTTCCAGAATGGGCTGGTGTTTCACATGGTGGGGGCCAGTGCACTGAGCTAGGCAAACCATGGCTCAGTTGTGGCACCATAAAGAGTGCTCCTGACGGTAATGTGGGGGCAGTGGTTAATAAATAACCACATCCCCAACAGGGGGAATGGTTAGGACAGGCCCCCTCCCCCATATCTGGAAAAGTCCATTTGAGACATAGGCTGGTGGCCATTAGATTCAGCGTTTCTCCCCCCCCCCCCAAGGGAGTCAGAGCAAGTATCGGGTCCAGCCACCATGGAACCTAGGAGAAGGGAGTTCACACATGTGGACAGCAGCCTGATCTAGGAAAGAGGTGATTAAGGGGAGATAGACCTCAGTAAGTACGGGGCTATTAAGAAAGGGCATTCTCCCTGTTTTGAGAAAAAACTGGTGAATAAAACCCAGGTTAGCAACAGCCTCAAAGACATGGATCCTTCCCTCCCCCCAGGCAGAGAGGGATGTCACCCATTAACCTTGGGGTCCGTCTCACAACTCCTCCCAGATTACCAGAATGTCCTCTCCCCATTCATGCCCAGGTGTGTCCATTGTGTGTCTGTTGCCCACGGCTCCCCTAGGTCTCTTCCCTTTTGTGACACCTAAGCACACACCTGGAGTCCCCTTTTGTCTCCATGGTTCACATATGCATCTTTCCTTTTGTCTCACTTAGAAACCCACCCAGATATGCCCCAATGGGTCATTTGTGTCCCTTTGTCAGCCCTGTGTGCCTTTTGTAACACCCTTGCACCTATCCCAAATCTTTTATTCTGAGCCCTATAACTGCCCCTCGCGTCCCTTTTGGAAACTGAGAAGGTTTTGGATGCGGGCACGTGCAGGTTTCCCTGTGTGCATCTGTATCTTAAGAGATCTCCCAGACTTAGGTCTGCCCCTTCTTCTCAACCCCCATGAACTTCGCTGGATCCTCGGGTTACCTGTCCCCTTTTTCCACAGGAAAGGAAAGGTAATCTCAGGCCCAGACTTCCCCGCTCGTTCTCTCTCTCTCTCTCTCTCTCTCTCTCTCTCTCTCTCTCTCTGTCTTTTCTGGATCTTCCACCCCCTGCTCCCCACCTCACTTTCATTTTCCCCACCACTGCTTGTGTTTTTCCTTTGATCCCACCAGCCAGACCGGGGCTGTGTTTCTCTGTTTATTTGTATAAATAAATCTTTTAGTTTTATTTAATCTTTGTCTCCCTCTTTTCCTTCACTTTTGGGGAGGGTACATAAACTGCTTGTAGTGCGTATCTGTCCTCAGACTGATCCTTAGGAGACGCAGGACTCCCGGGTTTAACTAATTAAGCTGATTCCCCCTGAAGTTAAGGAATGGTGGATATTGGGGTACCATCCCCCCAATAATCACAAGTGGGAGGGGGTTCTCCTGTTTACAGCATGTGTGTGTGTGTGTGCACACGCGTGTATGTGTGTGTGTGAAGGGGGGACAAGAGAGAAGGAGGTTGATTCCTCTCCCGCTATGTTGTCTCCCCTCTAAAGTCTGCCCCACTGTGCTTCCCCTCTCCCTGGCTTCCCCCTCTTGCTCTACCCCTACTTCTCCCACCTGCACCCTTGACCTGCACACCCAACTGGCTCCCCCAGCCTCTCCCACTGATCTACAGTCCTAGACCCTCCCACCTGCACCCCCACTCCCACCTGGTTGCTCCCTCTCCCTGTGGCCCTAGTCCTCCCACCTTTACCCCACTAGCTCCACCAGCCCCTCCCACCCATCTGCACCACTATCCCCTCCAACCTGAACCCCCCACTCTAATTCCCCCAGCACCCCTAGTCCTTCTCACTTGCACCCCCATTCCAACTCCCCCATTCCAACTCCCCTATTCTATTTCTAGAAATAGAAAAGGTACAGACAAGGGCAACAAAAATGATTGGTGTTGGGAGTATGGAAAGGTGTCCCTATGATGAGAGGCTGGATAGGTTGGGGCTCTTCAGCTTGGAGAAGAGATTACTGAGAAAGGATATGATAGAAGTTTATAAAATCATGCGTAGTGTGGAACATGTAAATATGGAATGGTTATTTACTCTCTCAAATAGTACTAAAACTAGGGGCACTCCAAGAAACTAACAAATAGCAGATTTAAAACAAATAAAAGAAGTATTTTTCACTCAATACACAATTAAATCGTGGAATTTGTTGCCAGAATATGTGATCAAGGCCAGTAGTATAGGTGGGTTTAAAAAAGAATTGGAAGTTTCTTGAGGATAGGTCCATTAGCTAGGGGTGGGAATATCCGTTCTCCCAATATCTGATATTGCCGGTATTTGGGTGTATCGGCTTAATCTGATAAATCCGATATTTACCAGTATCGGCATACCGTATTTTGAACATTGGCCACGGTACCGGATTTTTTACATTGCGGCCATTGAAGTCAATAGTCGCAATGTAAAAAATCCGGTACCGTGGCCAATGTTAAAAATCCGGTATGCCGATACTGGTAAATCTGGTACCTGGGAGATCCGATACCCATACATCCAGTACCCGGTATTCTCCACGGTGTCCCACCCCTACCATTAGCAGCTATTAGCCAGGTAGGTTTAGGGAATGTAACCTCTTACTTTTAGGAGCTAGGAGTGAACAGCAGAGAATGGATTGCCCCATTGTGATCTGTTGGGAACTTTTTCCAAGCGACTGAAATTGACCACTGTTGGAGACAGGATGCTGGGCTCGATGGACCATTGGTCTGACCCAGTATGGAACTTCTTATGTTCTTATTGTCACCTGTAATGTTACATTTTTAAAAGTGGGCTGTTGTTTTTTGGTCTTTGTAATTAAGTAAATAAGGGATTTAAAACTGGTCACCTACTCAACTTGCATAACTTCAGGTGCAAATGGAGACCTTTCTGTAAACGTTTTTTTCTTCTTTTCCTTGTCTATTTTGTATTCTCTATTCTGGTTACAGAATGGGTGCTTTTAGAAAGATGGCAGTTCTGGTCTTGCCAGTGCCAGCCTGCTTCACTCCTGGGTTGGCAGGTCCATTTAAAAGTACCCCACCAGATTTGAAGCCCTGCCAGCAGCAATCCAGAACATTCTGGAGCACCACGAGTGGAGCGGGCCGGGGGGAAAGTCAGGGCACCAGTCGAAAGTGGACCTGCTGTCCATCTGATGGGCAAGCCTATGCTGCAACACCATAGAGTAGTGGGCATCAGCCTAGAGCACTGGATGATCGCCTGAAACTCTATAGTGTGGGGGTGGGACTGCACTGGCAGGGGCCAGGGATCCCGCTGTGTCTGGCCAAAGCCGACCCAGGTGGGGCTGAAAGGGGGCAGATGTGGAGCAGCTCTGGGGCCAGGCTGCCTCTAGACTGCATCCTCTAAAAGCACCCATTGAAGGGTTGGTGGTGTTGTCTCAGAGAGACAGGAGATGGAGTAGTTCAGTTGATATCTTTTATTGGACCAACTTCTGTTGGTGAAATTATGCAAACTTTCAGCCTAAATAGAACCCTTCCTCAAAGAAGAATTTATATAACTTATTTTCTTGTATAAAACATAGAAATATAACATACAAATACTAACAAATACAAATACATCACAAACAAATAAGCCATACATGGCTATAAACCAACAGGAGAGTGCAAGTTTCCAGTATCCTCATGACACATACAGTAATTCCATCTTAAACAAAAAAATAACCACTTACTATTCATACCATATATATTACAGTATATAATCATATGGACATTTCAAATAAATAATTTGAATAACCTTCCAAAAGTTTCTTTCCTTCCATATATCTTAGACAGGGGAGTCATTTTAACTGAAAGTCATTCTCTCTCTCCCGATTATATCCGCAAAGATTTTTTCCATCATGAATGTATACCACATTCTATTTAGCAATTCAGAAACAGAGGGACTCATGCTAGATTTCCAATTCTTGCTATAAAACTTGCATACTTTCATCAACAAAACTTGGTCCAATCATCTTAACTGCACTCTCTCTCTCCTGGAACCAATTCAGCAACCATACAGTTTCTAGTTTTCAGGTTTCTTAAAGCCTAGTATCATGAGAAGTGTGATAAAATCATGAGAATCTCAGCCCCCACTGTTTTGAAACATATGTTTCTAGTTTTCACTAGATGGAGAGAGCAGTTTGAAAACATATATGCAGTGTGTGATTTACTGGCTCAAAAATGTGATGACAAAGCAAGACTTTGCAGCTTTTTTTAACTGTTGATTTTGACATAATCGTAATTGTTTAAGGGATATTATTAATTGATTATTTTTTACTATTTTGGGTTGGCAGCCTTAAGAATAAATTCCTTGAAGTTTTCAAAAGGAGCCAAATAGAATGAAGTGCATAAACTGGAGTCACAGTTTATTCAGATTTAATGGGAAGGCTGAATATTTCCTAGTGGTTACAGAGTGATGTTGATTAATTTCCTTCCTCCTCTTCTGCTTTGAACAACTTGTCCTAAAGTTTTAGTTTAAAAGAAGTCACTTTCAGGAAGCTAGCAACAAGGGTAGGCACATCAAAACAATACATCCTATCTCCTAACTATGCAGCCTATTCTCACGATAGGAAAAGTTAGTGAAGTTCTGGTAAGGTTTGAGCCTCATTTTTGGAGAAATGTTATTTGGTCAGATTAGATGTAAAAAGAATAGTCAAAGCAAATATATTATCCATCAGATTTGGCCACTTCAAACCAAATCTGATGGAGCAATTATTTGTCCTACTTTGTTCGGACATCTGCTTTGGATATTTTGTGTAATTGTGCATGCACAATAGCACTAAAAAGTGTCAAAATGAAGTAACTGAATAACCAAGTAAATTTAACAAATTAAATAACCAACACCTCCCCCCACCCCCGTATAAATTGGTACGCAAATCTGTTTCAAATGCGAATATTATTCAGATCATCAAATGGCTATTTGAACTTAGGGATAATACTAGTGAATAGAAAAATACCTGTTTATTTCACTGTCAGTGTTTCTTGTCCTAGTTCATTGACCATTTTCTGCATCCCAAACTCTGTCCCAGATCCTAATAATTGTTCTTGGTAATGCAAATTTATGCTGTTCAGCATCCATCCTTGGACTGGTAAACTGTATCCATATCCAAGATGTTTGGAAATTATAATCTTCACCTATAAAGTTCTTCACAACCTCGCTCCCCCCTACCTCTCTGCACTTATCGCTCTCCATACTCCAGTCCATGCACTTCGCTCCTCCTCTGTCCCTTCTCTCACCCTTCCATGCCTTCCCTGCTCCCCTAAGCGCCTTCATCCCTTCTCACTTGCTGCCCCCCATGCCTGGAACTCCCTCCCTGTCCACATCCGCCTTGCCCCCTCCCTTCATACCTTCAAATCTCTCCTTAAAACTCACCTCTTTCGCTCTGCTCTGTCTGACTCTTTATCCTGCTGAGCCACTATTCCTATACCTACGATCGGTTTACCCTTATCCTTGCAACATGGACCTGCCTGCTGTCATTCTCATCGTAACCAAGCCAAGTACGTGCACTTGAGACCTCGCATCTTCATGAATGTTAGACCCCTTGTCTCTCCCTCTGTTCCCCTTCCTATGTCTCTCCCCCAGCTCCTGTCTCTCAGATTGTAAGCCCTAGGGGCAGGGACCGTGTCTATTTTATTATTTTGTAAAGTGCCAGGTACATTGCTGGCGCTATATAAATGTTTGTTATTATTATTATTATTATTAGTATTAATAATACTACTACTACTACTACTACTACTAATAATAATAGTAATATACTTCTATGGTTTACAGTATAGCCTCACATATGTGGACACGTCTCTAATGCAGACAAACAGAATGCTCCCAAGGCATCTGTGTGTAGCATCAGATTAGGCCTGAAAATTTGCTCCTTGGAGTCTTGTTTTTCTTGTCGAGAATCAGGGTTCTTGACTCACTCTTGCAAATGAGAATGAGCCTAGAATTGCCCTGATTCTCACTGAGAAAAGCAAGAATCTCACCGTCCCCCACACTTGTTTTAAAAAACAAAAACCCTTTTATTCACCTGGCTGCTTCTCTCCAAGTCTGGGGATGCTCCGGGACTCCTCTCCATCCTCTGCATCTCTGTGGGGGCAGGCAAGGAGGCATGTTTGTGTAGGAGGTGGCCGCTTCACAGTGAACAAAAAAAATAATTAAAAACCCCACTGTGCATGTGCAAAATGGCCACTGAGGTCATTCTGTGCATGTGCAGCCCTTTTCCAAAATGTCTCTGGCAGTGTTGGGGCCATTTTAGAAAAGGGCTTCGCATGCACAGAATGGCTATAGTGGCCATTTTGTGCATGTGCAGGCATTTAAAAAAATTCTCAAGATTCTCGCAAGATCTCAATCTTGGTAAGAATCTCACGAGAAGCTGAATGATTTCCAATCTAGCCCTACATCAGATGTGTACCATATATTAGGGGTGGGAAATTGGGTCCACTCCTGTTTTCATTTGTCCCATTTGCAGTCCCTGGATTTGGTCCATGAATACAGTCCCTTCCCTCAAATTCTGAAAGAGTGTGCTTTGGGGAAGGGAGTAGAGATTAAGGGGTGTACTCAAGGACAGGGGATGTATTCATGTCATAGATTCATGTGATCTGGACCCTCCTTCCTCGTTCGTGAGTGCACCCTGTTCCCAACTCCTTTCTAGCTAGCAGAGTTCATACTAATTTTTAAAGTGGGTCATCAGAAGGAAAAGCCACCCACCCCCCATCCTGCTATAGATGATGTAATGGTGGGTTCTTTTCTGTATGAGTGTTCTGGGAAAGCACTTCATCTGTTATTCAAACAATAATTGAATCCATCTCAAAATGGAGCTTACCATAAGAAGTTGGCTATTATTTGGGAATCAGCTTAACTTATTCTGTATTTTGGCTTACCTTCTTGCTTTTGTTAGTAAAAAAATACATTAGTATGAAAATATTAGAGCACTGTAGGAGGAAAACAGTTAGCAGGACAGGATGTTAAAATCAAACGATGTGACTTTGTACAGGAAAGAGGTCCTGTTTTAGCAAGAAAATTTATTTACCGTGCATTATGGCAGTGCAGTCATTCATCAAAAGAGTTGTGCATGTGTTAGTATATGCTGCCTCTGCAATTGTGGATGTAATGCAACACCTGATGAAACCATACATTGTAAAATTAAATGGCAGGTTTTCAAGGAAATGGCAGTGTTATAACTACTTCCGTTTATTTTTCTGCTGTCATTTTAGCCCCGGGTTGCAGCTTATTTTCCATTATTTATTTATTTATTTTTGGAGGGGAGTTCATAATTAGCTGATAACAGGTGCTTGAGTTATCCGAAAGAGGAAGGGGTGCCAAGAGTTACAGATGTAGAAAATGAGCAAGCAACATTGGGTTAAAGAGACAAACCTGCCAAATTAAAAAAGAAGACAACAGTAAAACACACAAAGTGTGCTCAGATGATCCACAATGTCCTTGAGGGGGAATCCTTTCATCTTTTCTATTTTTAGCGAAACAAGCTTAGTGCCTCAGGCACACAGTTGGAGCAGGAGGGTCCCAAAGGACTGTATATGTCTTCCATATAACAATGGTTTCTTACAGAAAAAGCTAATTGCATTGGGCATTCAGTGGTGTAACTAAGGTCTCACAGATGGGAGAGGACATAGGGTTGGCACTGAGGACCACAACTCATTGGAATGGAAAAAGAGGAATGAATGGGGGGTATAGTAGGGAGGTCTTGTCAGGATTTGAGTCCTGGCAGGATGAGGGCTGAACTGTTAGGATCATAGAGTTAGAATTGGAACTTCAAGGATCTTCTCTAGTGCAACTCCCAATGCAGGATGACTACAGCTACAGCATCTCTGACAGATGAATGTCCAGCCTCTTCTTAAAAATGACCTGTCTAGGCAACTTGTTCCATTACCATGCAGTTGTGGAAGAGTTGCCTACAGAGGTCATAGACTACACACCCCGGCCATTTAAAAAAAAAAATTATATCCCGCCTCTCTCAAACGACTCGAGGCGGCGAACAACAAATAATAACCACATTTACTGGGGATCCTTTCCCACGCAGGGGACCCAGCCTACACAATAAACAAATATACAAAAATAAATTCCATCTTACAGTAACTCCTACTCGAACCATTCCTAAAACAAACGGAAACGTTCCCACCATCAAATACCCTGCTCTCACCAGGGTATATAGCTGACTCCACCCCCCTCTCACCGGGGGGAGCCCGCCCATTCCACCTCCTTTTACAATAATACCCACCCCCCCACAACCCCCACAATACTTAAATACATCATAAACCAACAAAACATAATCCGGGATCTCCACACAGGGGCCCAGGCAATAATACTAACACAACAAGCAGTTTAACCTACCCAATACTTCATTAATCAAATTCTTACCACCCCAGAAAAGCTAACCTACCCACCACTCCACAACTTCTCCCATGGGTACCAAATACATCCCCTCCTCTATCTACTCATTTCCTTCTGCCCCACTCAAAAACCTCACTATCTCCACCCCTCTCACATCAGGGGAACACAGCCCTGATATCCTTCCATCACTCAACAACCCCAATACATCCAACTCTTCCCCTCCACTCAATTCCCTCCCCAACTCCGACCATACTATCCCACCTGGATACAGTACCCCTTCTCCCTCTACAACATCATCCATAATGTCCCCCCTCCCCCTTCCGTGCCCCGAAGGGCCCCAAAGGGCCATGCCCTTTGGCTGCAGCCCTTCAGCTCGCGGACTGCGACATGCGGACGGTGGTGTAGCCGCTGGGTCTCCCTTTAAGCGTATTCTGGTGCATGGCACGGAGGGGAGGGCGGGGGGTGGTTGTCCAGACAGTCTCTACTCACTGCCCCCTTTTCTCCCACAGGTGCCTCGCGGGACCCCCCTGGCACAAGCCCCCACCAACCGGAGCAGCAGCAGCAAAGGCGGTGGTGCAGGCACAAGCTCCCGCTGGTAAGTCAGAGCCACAATGTAACATTGCCACCGGGTCTCCTTTTAAGCATCTTCTGGTGCACGGCGTGGGGGGGGGGGGGGCAGGGGGGGGTTGTCCAGACAGTTTCTACTCACTGCCCCCTTTTCTCCCACAGGTGCCTTGTGGGGCCCCCTGGCACAAGCCCCCCAACCGGAGCAGCAGCAGCAAAGGTGGTGGTGCAGGCACAAGCTCCCACTGGTAAATCAGAGCCACAATGTAACATTGCTGCCGGGTCTCCCTTTAAGCATCTTCCGGCGCACGGCACGGAGGGGGAGGGCGGGGGGTGGTTGTTCAGACAGTCTCTACTCACTGCCCCCTTTTCTTCCACAGGTGCCTCGCAGGACCCCCCTGGCACAAGCCCCCCAACCAGAGCAGCAGCAGCAAAGGCGGTGGTGCAGGCACAAGCTCCTTCTGGTAAGTCAGAGCCACAATGTAACATTGCTGCCAGGTCTCCCTTTAAGCATCTTCTGGCGCACGGCGTGGGGGGGAGGGCGGGGGGTGGTTGTCCAGACAGTCTCCACTCACTGCCCCCTTTTCTCCCACAGGTGCCTCGTGGAACCCCCCTGGCAGAAGCCCCCCAACCGGAGCAACAGCAGCAAAGGTGGTGGTGCAGGCACAAGCTCCCGCTGGTAAGTCAGAGCATTGCGGGGATTGTGCGTGGGGGCAGTGCACATGGTTGCACATCAATCCCCTCATATCCCCACTCACGGAGCAACCTCCATTTTCTCCAGTTGCTCCATGAGTGGGGATATGTGGGGGGTGAGTGGGGATGCGTGGATCATGCACACATGCACATAGGTGGCACCCACTCATAGCCATGCAGCAGATCTGTGTTGGCATGAGTGGGTTCGTCTCATGTAAAAACAGCCACACAGAGAGAGAATGAGAGAGAGAGAGAGAGAGAGAGAGAGAGAGAGAGAGAGAGAGAGAGAGAGAGAGAGCACTCAAGCTAGGGAGCAGAGAAGAGGGTATGCACACAAAGATAGGGACAAATCCATGACACAGGTCCATAATCTGAACCCTCCTTTTTTTGCACACCCCTTAAGCACCCCTGCCCTCAACTTCTTTTTGCCCCTCAGAGTTTGTACTAATTTTCAAAGTAGCCCCTGGGAGGGAAAAGGTCCTCCACCCCTGTTCTAGGCTTTGATCTCCCCAGTCTCTGTCACTAGATTCCGAGCCCAGGTTTAAATAAGTATGGTTACCTGGTTCCTGACTGTTCCCCCATGATTCTAATACCGGTATTAACCCCTCTAAATCCAGATTGTAGTTGTTCACGTGAATCACAATGCTGGCTTAAATCACTTCTGCTTTCTGTTTTTTAACTCCTGTTTCCTGGTTTTATGTCAGTGCTGTTCAGTAGGGATGGGACACTGGGGAGAATACCGGATACCGGATTTATTGGTATCGGATCTCCCTGGTATCCGGTATGCCGATACCGGCGATTATCAGATTATCGGATTAATCCATTATACCCAATTATCGGGTGTATCGGATTTATCCGATACCGATATTCCCACCCCCACGTTCAACATGATTTTCAAGGATTTATCTAATTTGGCAAGAAGTAATACTAGAATAGTGATCGTGTGAATGACTAGTCCAGCATTAAGCCACTCCACCATAGCAAATCGCAGGTAGAGTTTTTACATCCCCTCTTCCCAACATTTCTGTAGTATTCTGCAGTCTTAGGTGGAAAAATGACACAGGCAAGGAAGGCTGTGACAAAATGCTACACATGCTGCCTTCTAATCCACAATGACCCTGCAGCAGAGGGAATTCATCACACCCATCCACTCCAGTGACGTGTGACAGCAAGTTGCATAGGCACAGCAAGGACGTTGGGATGAAGGAGAAGGGCTCACAGCTGCACACACAGCACCTAGAAATTAGAACAGAAGAAGGTTCTGAAATTCAACTGAAGTGTGGCAGAATCTAGTTCCCTTTGGAACTCCCCTATTTGTCTCAGCTCTCTATGCAAATACAGAATACCCTCTGGAAATTTACATCTCAGTCAATTAATGACAAGACCAATGCTCTATAGGGATGGGCGAACAGAACTGAGTTTGGAAATTCGGTTCAGTTCAGAAATTTGGTTCGGTTCGGAAGTTTGGTTTGGTCGACCGAACTATTCGAGTTCAGTCCGAACTCCGAATTTCTGAAAAAAGTTCGGAAATTCAAACTCCATTGAACTAAATTGAATATTATATTTTAGGGATGGGCGAACAGAGCCGAGTTCGTAAATTCGGTTCGGTTTGAAAATTGAGTTCAGTTTGGAAGTTTGGTCGACCGAACTGGTCGAGTTCGGTCTGAACTCCGAACTTCCGAACCACATTCACCCATCCCTAATGCTCTAGCAGAGGCATTGTCCTCTCAGTCGGGGTTCCTGAAGGCACTATAATTCAAGTGAACTGCACCATGGGATTGATGCAGTCCTCCTTGTGACTCTTAAAGAGGAACAAGCGTTTGTACTGCCAATCCAGAATAGTGCTTATTCCAGAGTATTAATGATTGTGTAAACAGTTAATCCTGAATGACACCTCCAAAATGACAAATCCAGAATTACAGCTACTTCAGAATAACTCTTCATGTGTAAAAACAGCCTGGCACATGAAGCCTTGTGACAATCAAATCCCCCAGCTGGGCAGCACTAGTCTGGCACTCCTGCAGGAGAATTAACCCATTTTGGGGCCTATTTTTATGGTGATGATCTACAACCCATCACAGGAGGCACCAGTTTTTAATGGAGTGGTGGGGGTGTGGAACTCCCCAGTGGTTATGCCACTGTAATTTTGTAATCACCGTCATGCTTTTAAAAACAATAATTATTTTTTTAAAAATTTCTGTCTCTCCAGTGGCTGCAGGTAGTTGTATTTTGGGGGGGTTGGGGGTGGGGGAGAATCTGCAGAGCTGAAACTAGTTTGTTAACTTATTATTCCTTTAACAAATATTGGATCTTCTGATCATCAACAGGGATTTTCTTTCCTGCCAAGGCAGCCAGCACATCTCTTGCAAATCCCCAATTAAACAGGGTAATGTGAGCTGGAGAGGTGTAATATTTGCACTCCCACCTAGGCTACCTGTGGATTGGCTGGCTTGCATCCTCCTTTTTCTTAGCAACCTAAATAGCATTCCCACAGCATCGCTAGCCTGACCCACTTTTGTTATTGAGGCAACCAGTAGTTTATTCAAGGTACATAGCAGCCCGTTCAGTCTGTTTGAGCAAATGCCTATTAAAAATACTAAGTGTCCATTCATTTTAACAGTAACAACACAAAGCTAATGAATATGCCATAAGCCAGATCATAGTACCGTGATGAATAGATGCAATTGCTCCTGCAACACAAAGTGAATGAATAAGCTACAGTATTATCTATGCTCATCTGATGGCCAAGTAGAGCCACATGTGTCCCTTCCCACTTCCTGTGCCAAGTCTCATGTCCTGTGTCTGTCTGTCTTTCTCTCTTCTCTTCTCTCCTCTCCTCTCCTCTCCTTTTTCTTTTCTGTAGAGGTGTGCACCAGGGGCCCATGTATTTTTCTCCCCATTTTCATTATTTAAGTCTGTCATTTTCATTTTCATAAATATCAAATTGTCATTTTCGTTTTTGTTTTCCATTGGTTTCAATGGAAAACACATTTCCAGCTATAGATTTTGTGTTTTTCACTATATTGGTCTGAAACATGGAGTGATTATACCTTCAATGGAGGGCATTATGTGTACCAAATTCCAAAAAGTTTGGATAAAGGAATCCAAGTTTAGAAGCAGTTAAATTCTTTTATTTTTCAAAAAACTTCATATACATTCTTAGGTATAACTTCTTTGCCTCACATTTAATGTAGATGAAACTAGCAAAATTTATACCCCTTCCTATATTTACTATCTCTGCCAGTTTTCAAAAGGATTGGATAAAGGGTCCTTGTGGTATAAGCAATTAACTTATAAATGTATGTCTGACTGTAACTTTTTTGTAGTCCAACCCACGTACATGAAATTTGGCAGGGCCACAATATTACAGGTCTGATGAAAATGAGACATAAAGCTGGGTGTCATCAGAATATTGATGACTCCACATGCCAAACCTCCTGACCACTTCACCAAGTATACACTAGGGATGGGCAAACAAATCGTGGTTCGGGTTCGGGCGTTCGTTCGGTTCACCCGTTTGGTTCAGCCCTTTGGTTTGGTCGCTGCATTTGGGTTTGGCTGTTCGGTTCAGTCATGTGTGGTTCAGTTTGGGCATTCAGAAAAAGACTCTCTGTGCGAAGAGTGATGGACCCAGGCCCATTATGGTGGGTCCTGGTGCTTCTGGATATTGGGACAGCCCTCCCTGCCTGTAACTTGGCCTCAGAACCTTGATGGCAGGTCCTGGGTCTGGAGTGGCTGTTTCTTGGTGCAGTGGAATGACATCACCTCTGTGCAAGGAATGATGGCCCCAGACCCATGATGGTGGGTCCTGGGGCTGGAGTGGCAGCTTCTAGGTATTGGCCACAGCCCTCCCTGCCTTTAACTTGGCCCCAGAACCCTGAGGGAAGGTCCTGGGGCTGGAGTGGCTGTTTCTTGGTGTGGTGGAATGACATCACCTGTGTGCGAGGAATGCTGGTCCAAGACCCATGAAAGTGGGTCCTGGGGCTAGAGTGGCAGCTTCTAGATATTGGCCACAGACCTCCCTGTCT
The DNA here is from genome assembly GCA_003113815.1 of Sphenodon punctatus. Lineage (NCBI taxonomy): Eukaryota > Metazoa > Chordata > Lepidosauria > Sphenodontia > Sphenodontidae > Sphenodon > Sphenodon punctatus. The sequence continues at coordinate 22,897 of QEPC01000807.1, read as the reverse complement.
TTAACTTGGCCCCAGAACCCTGACAGTGGGTCCTGGGCCTGGTGTGGCTGTTTCTTGCTGCAGTGGAATGACATCTCCTCTGTGCGAGGAATGATGGCCCCAGACCCATGATGGTGGGTCCTGGGTCTATAGTGGCAGCTTCTAGATACATATTGGCCACAGCCCTCCCTGCCAGTAATGTAGGCCCCAGAACCCTGATGGTGGGTCCTGGGGCTGGAGTGGCTGTTTCTTTTTTATATATATATATCAATCTCTACACTACATCTAACTGCTATTAACTATTCTAAAACCTATTAAACTAAATGGAATGTCCTAATAATTAACTACAAAGGCCTTGTCCTACAAACACACTGTATCTCTATCTATCTCTATAACTAAGCTAACTACTATGTATATTGATCTAGTAACTATCTAATAACTATCTATCTATATATACAATATTACACAGGGGGAAACACAAAGAACACAGGGAGGGGTACAAAACTGAAATGAAAATTGATCTAATAATAATCCTACTCTAAATAAATCCAAAATTTAAAACAGGGGAAGTGAATAATCAGGGATGGAATAAGAGGGAGAGGGAAAGGATTCAATGGAGGGGGCAGGGAGGAAGGAAGATTGAACACAGGGAACACAGGGAGGGGTAAAAACAAAAAATAACACCTAAATATATATAATCTAATGTAAATAAATGATAATATGGAGGTAAATTGGTTGGATGGGTGAAATAGGAGGAGGATGGCAATGGATTAGGAATAAGAAAGAACAAAAACTGCTGGGAGAGAGGGAGCCTTCTGAAACTCCTGCTGTTCAGGAACAGTGACTAGCTCAGAAGGTGTTGGGAAAGGGGAGGCAATCAATTTTGTTTCTTGATGCGCCTGCCTCACTGCAAGCCCCATTGGCTCCGTGCAGTCTAGCCCATGGCCAATCACAGACTGCGAAGCCAGTGGTCTGAGGCAAAAATGGATGGTGATTGGGCAGGCTGGCTGCTACTAGAAGCCTCTCCTTCCCTGGTGCCTGGAAGTCTGCTCCTCAGCTGACTCCACCTCCCTGTCATGTTTTGCCTTCCAGTGACATGTTTTTGCCACCCGAACCCACCCAAACATAATCCAAACTGACCAAACTGTTCGGTCAGTTCGATGTTCGGATTCTGGTTCAGTTTGGTCAATTCGTGTTTGGATACGGGTTCGGGTTCGGTTGTCCGAACAGGCCGAGTTCGGGCCGAACTCTGAACTTCCGAACTGCGTTCACCATCCCTAATATACACATTGACCAGGAGAGGGGACAGAACAGAATCCTGCGAGACTCCGCATGAGAAGTCTTGATATAATGAAAAATAATCCCTGAGCACTACTCACTGTGTTTTTCCAGCCGGGAAGGAGTGGAACCATTCAAGAACCATACCGCCCACCCCCACCCAGTCCTTCAGGTGCATCACCAACATCTCATGATCAACAGTATCAAAAGCAGCTGACAGATCTAATAGAATCAGCAGGGTCAAACAGCCCTGATCTAATTCCCAGTGTAGTTCATCGACTAACGCCACAAGTGCAGTTTCAGTGCTGTAGCTTGGGTGAAATCCAGACTGTGAAGAATCAAGAAAACTGACACAATCCAGATGCTCCTGCAACTGCTGGGCCACCACCTGTTCAATAACCTTCGCTAAAAAGGCAAGGTTAGAGACTGGCCTATAGCTGGCAAGGGAGTCAATGTCAGGTGATGGTTTTTTGACCAGGGGCCGCAGCACTGCCTCCTTAAGGCAACCCAGCACCCTACCCTCCCTAAGGGAGGCATTGACCACCCCAGCCAGCAATGGTTCCACTGTCTCCTGGCAGGCTTTCACCAGCCAGGATGGGCATGGATCTAACTCAAAGCAGGTAGCCCTAACAGCCCCAAGAATATCCTCTGCATCGGTAGGGGTCACTGACCGATACTGATCCCACCACATTGGACAAGGCGGGACTTCTATAACCTCTGGTTTCCCCACTGCAGAAAGTGTGGCATTGAAACTGAGGTGAATCCGAGTGATTTTATCCACAAAATAATCCACAAACATGTCACAGCGGGTGCCAGATTACTCCACTCCCAGGTGGAGGGAGGCCTGACTGACAAGCCCCCACACCACTTGGAACATCTCCACTGGATGGGATTTTGTGGATGCTATGAGGGAAGCAAGGAATCCCTTCTTTGCTGCCCACATAGTCACAGCATCATCTCGTAAACTAGCTCTATGTAACAATCTGTCAGCTTCAGCACGTGAACGAAGCCACCATTTCTCCAACCACCACCCCTCCCACTTCAGCACCTGAAGCCCCTCCGAAAACTGGGGAGGCCTACGATGCTGCCACCTGGGAAGCAGATGCCTCAGAACCATCCGATCAGTGGCCTCTGTCAGAAAGCTGTTCCACAGCTCAACGAGGTGATTGGTGAGACAGTCGTCGAGATCAGATGGTATTACCCCAAGAGCATCCCGGAACTGTTCCAATTCCATCAGTCTCCAGGGGTGAACCATTTGAATTGGTTCCATGCCCTTCCAAGGGCAGATGTATGCCAGGAGAGAGGCTTGCAGGAGATAATGATCTGTCCATGACAAGGGAACCACCAAGACTTCCCCCACCAATGGAGCCTTCGCCTCAAGGCCAGAGCAAAATACATGGTCTAAGGTATGTCCTTCCTGGTGTGTCGGGCCACTAACCATCTGGGACAGGTTCATGGTTGCCATGGCGGCCTTGAACTCATGCTCTGTACCCCCAAGGTTGGCATCGGCATGTATATTGAAGTACCCCAGGACTACCATCTTCGGGGACTGCAACATCACCCCCAACACCAACTCCACTAGAGCATGCAGGGAGGCTGCTGGGCAGGTAGGCGCATGGTATACAAGCAGAACCCCCAAACTGTCCCCTGCCAAATCAAGCACCAGGTGGAGGTCTTCAATACCCAATATAGATTGCACCGGATACCTCTGCCCCCCTGTCCCTCCATTGATGCTGTATGGAATACCCGTCCGGAACAAGGTCAGGCAAAATAGGCCCTGACTCAGTGTCTAGCCAGATTTCTGTGATACAGACAAGGTCAGCTGCATAGTCCAGGATCAATTCTTGGACAGTTGTTGCTTTATTAGCTACCGACCTCGCATTTACTAGCATCAAAACATGGTCAGGGGCCTTCTGATCCTGAACCACCTGCCCAGCTGGTAAAGAGGAATTGAGAGGGACAAACAACAAGCATCTGTCTCGTCTCACAGCTCGAACATTTCCCCAATAGGAATCATACCTTCCTCATCCCATCACGACTCCAATAGCTGTGTCACACACACCCCAACCAGCCCCATCCTCGGTCCCCCTCTGGCTGCCCATCTCCGGTCTGGGGGAGGATTCCCACCCCCTCTCATTTCCACTTCTCACACACACTCTCCCATACCCACTCTCTTCCCATATCCTGCATTCCCCCCAACCACTATAACCCCCCTCATTAACATCCCACAAACACCAGCTGACACACTAAAGATACAGTAAAAAAATCCCCCCCAGCCCCCCCGGCCCCAAGGGCCCTTCGGCATGGCCCTTAGGATGGGTCAATTGAAATTGGATGAATCTGATTCCGATTTTCCCATTCCTAGTGCTTGGGCAGAGAGGGGTCTGTTACTGATACCTATCAGTGTCTGGCAGTGAGAGTTTGACTGGTGAAGTTGTAGGGTCCAGCAGGGCAGCTCCCCCAGAAAATCTGGATAGCCCCCCCATCCACACGTCTGGAGTTTTGGGTGGGGGCTTCCAGTCAGGGCTAGTCTTCAAATTTGCATGACCCAGGGCAAAAACAAAATTCAGGGCCTTCCCATGGCCCCACACCTTTCCATGTCCTGGCTCTCTTTTGCAGTTGGCAGTCTGGTGCTTGCTTTCAAACACAAATTGCCATGTTTCTTTTAAAAAACAAACAAAAACAACAACACCCTTTCCCAAAGAGGTACTGGACTATAGGTCTAACAGATATGTAAAGCTAAAAGTTAAACATGGATGTAATGTTAAGAACTGACAACTCACTTCATGTAATCATGTAATGTAAAACTGAGAGATGCAGACTCAATCCAGGAAATGGAGAGAGACAAAGACAAGGATGGATGTGGATTCACTGAAGACACCAGACATACCCCATGGAGGTGCAAATTAAGCTTCCTGTGTGCCTTTCTGTGGACCTGCTGGTAAACAAGGCTTCTCCAGGGCTGGGAAATCACACAAAGGGATATCCAAGGTATTTAAGCTAAGATCTTTGCCATCAAGAGACAATTGCAATTGGAATTGGAATTCAATTCAACCCCTGACTGAGCTGAGTCTTGGAGGCATTGGGTCACCTGCCAGCCAGACTGCTGGAACTATGGACTGAAAGAAAGAACTTTGCTTTCTACCAGCTAAGAGACAAAGTGCCCAGCCCTTACACCTGGCTGAGAAAAACCTCAAGCTTATGGACTTTCTATAGGGTAAGATTTATATAGGGATTCACCCAGTATAGAATAGGAATGCGTTATTTTACTGTTTACTTTATTAGACACTCTGTGTCAGACTATTCTTGCTTATGTAATCAATAAACTTTCTTCTTATCTATTAAGAAGTGTCTGTGGTCTAACATTGGGAACACAAGTGAGCAACTAGAGCCTTCAAGCTCTTGTGAACCCACAGAGAGAGAGAGTGTGTAAACGGGAAGCTTTCTGGGACCTTGGGTAGCAAAAGGATTTCCCCCTTTGCAGGACTGGATCAGCCAGGGATATAACTGATCCAGTGGGCTGCAAGTGAGGGAAATTGAGTCACCCAACCCAGGAAAGTGGGGTACGGATCCCCAAAACCATGACACACCCCATTAGTACAATGTGCAAGTGAAACTGCAAACTTGAGGCAGGATGTTAGGTATCACACACTCACTTTCACACTCATTCATTAATTCTCATTCTCTTTCTCTCACTTGCACTCACACGCAGACTTCCTCCTGTTCTCCCACTGTCCACACACCAGCACATGGAGGGCAAAATTCCCTCCAGCATTCACCCTAACCAGTAAACTCACTGGATGGCCTTGGGCAAGTGACAACCTCTCAGCCTCAGTTCCCCATCTGTAAAATGGGAATAGAATATGTGCGTGTCTGACTTTCCCTGTGTGTTCCCTCACCCATGTGCATCTGCCCTTGTAAACTCATTGGGCAGGGACCTGGCTCCAAAAATCTGTGACTGTAAAGTGCTGCATACACCTAGTAGCGCTATAGAAATGATAAATAGTAGTAGGGGTGGGGGCAACTCCAGCACAGCAGCTGCTGGTCCCTTCAGGAGGGGAAAAGGCAGCATGGCAATGTGGTGGAACCCCTGTCCCCCAGCTGATGTCAGTTTCTGAAGGGTTCCACCCCGAGCCTGGGGTGGAGCCAGCACTAAATAAGTGGCCACAGCTCCTGTGAGGCCCTAAAGACCATTGCGTTTGGGACCCCAGTGAGAGGGAACCCTGCCACTGCTGCTCTGGAGAGTTCAGGGGCACAGTGGAGGTTATTTAACAGCGTCCTCAGAAGTGTAGGAAAGTGCAGGACCTCGGGGCATGGCATCTATCGTCCCAGCCTAATGCTGGCCTTGCTTACAGGACAGGATTGAGGCCTAGCACCTCTTTAAAAACAAACAAAACAACCACATTATGCACAGGTTAAGGGATTGGGGGTACCATGAGCCTTGTGTGTGCTAGGTAGGAGCAGATGGAAGGACCCAGAGGTGGGATGTGGCATTACAGCAGCCTCAGGTAGGAACTTGAGGAGTTCAGGCTGACAGTGGGTGTTTTCAGATGTGACGGTGGCATGGTTTAATCCACTTTAGCCAGATTAACCTGGGTGCCACCAACACATCTAAACATGCCTGCCAGGGGTTAGCATGGTCTGGCTCCTGACCAGGGTGGGGGCTAGCCTGGACTGTGACTTGGGGAAATCCCTAAGTCAAAGCCCGAGCTAAGCTCCACCACAGAGAGAAGCCAGCCATTGGACTCGAAGATAGAAGGCTAACATGTTAGGTGCTCAAGAGGCAGAAGGGATAACTTCTGGATGTGGGTTACACACACATCAGAAGTGATGAGACAGGATGCTTAAAGATTAGATTTGATGGGGATTTGGGGTTCACAAAACCCAGTTCAGTTATGATACCTGAACATGGTCACAGCTATTACTAGGAGAACCAAACCAATGAATAATGTACACTTTTATTAATGCACAAATATCTGCCTTCAGTCTCTGGTGAAGAGTATTCACATAAAGCAAATCTCTTTCCCAAGTAACTATGTGAATGCAAACCCATTTCTGTGAATGCTGAAAAAAAAAGCACCAGCTCTGGAGGGGAAAGCTAGCATCTCCAAGATAATTTATTTTGCATGCATAGACAAACATACATCAACACCAATACAACACAAAGGAGAGGAAATGTCTCAAAAGTCCAACTGCTCTTTCATGGCTTATTGCAGCCCACAAGGGTGTGACTACCATATGGACAGGAGGGACATTTGTCCTGGGGCCCACGTTGGGGGAAAGGGTCACAAATCCTGCCCTGTTGTGGTATGGCCAGGCGGAAACTGAACTCAGTGGAAGCAGAAGCACCTGCAGTGCATGATGTGTGGGATCTACCCAGCGGCTGGTAGGGATGGGTGAACGCAGTTTGGAAGTTTGGAGTTTGGACCGAACTCGAATAGTTCGGTTGACCGAACTGACCTTCTGAACTGAACTTGATTTTTGGACCGAACCGAACTGAACCGAATTTCCGAACTTGGTTCTGTTCGCCCATCCCTATAAGATAATATTCCATTTNTGCAGGGAGCACAGTACAAAATAACTGGCTTCCTTAAATTGAAAGCCCTGGCTGCTTTTTATTGTTTATTAATTGTTGGGGGCAGGGATAAGACACCTTTTCTCATTTTAACTATGTTGGGATAAGCATTGCTATCCAAGAACAAAGAAAGGTAACACACAGGCAAGAGGGAGCTGTGTGCGTGGGCTGTCTCTTATACACATCTAGATGTGTATAAGAGACAGGAGCCGCAGCCTCCAGGGCTCAGACACAGCAAGCAGAGGGAGGGAGAGATGCTGGGGGAGGAAGGAGGGGAGGGGATGGGACAGGGAAGAGAATGGTGATGGAGGGGGGCGGGGGGTGGTCCAAGTCCATTTCTTGTACCTGGGCCCATTCCAACCTAGCTATACCACTGGCAGCCCCTGAGGTCAGCTGGGAGTATCTACCATCAAAGTCATGCAGAGATGCATGCTCTATGGCTGATCTGCAGTTGTGGAACTTCCTACCCCACAGAGGTTTGCCAAAGCCCGAATTAGAGCATTTTTTTAGATGCAATTTAAGCCTCCCCCCCGCCCCATTTCTATTTAGCCAAGCATTTGATATAGCAGGATTGAGCAGTCTAAGGTTGAGCTATCCACTCAGTGCTTCCTCATGTAATCAGTGGCCTTGCAAAGCAGCACAAAATATAGAGCAGAAGGAAAGGCAGAGTTTGCAGTGCTTGACTAAGGGGCTAGGTGAAATGAGTGATTCCAGATAAAACTGAAATTTCACAGGACCTGGGATGCTGGTTCAGGTACATCAAAACCTGTGGTGCCTGTAATTATCCTTAGCTAATTACTTTCTCCAACAGCACATCATGATGCCCTCCCATGCTGGAATGGCATTTCCTGATCTTCACTTTCTGAAGAGGATATTTACCTGAATAGCCTTGCTGCTCAGCAGGCTAGGAGGGAGAATGAAAGCCAGCAATTAAATTAGGAATAATTGGTATTTATCTAATCCATGATGTAGTTTAAAGCATACAATAGCCTCAGTGCAGAATGTTTGCTTAAAAAGACAAAGAGGGATTGCTGCTGGAAGAGATAGATCTGACTGCTGGCAGAGGAGCTATATAAAATAGACAATTTCAATCAATTTGTGCCCCTTTCATTGATCTTCTGAACAAGAATGCAAACGAGCTGAATTGTGACCAAAGCTTCTGGGATAATTGGGGACCAGTCTCTGCAGCATCCTGCCTTACAGTTAGCCTCCCCCTGCAGTTCTCATGCTGGGAACCAGGGAGGGCTTAAATGGTATAGGCAAAATCAAATTGATATCTCAAGCCACTTTTACAACTTTTAAATACATCAGGGGCTGTTTACAGGACATGTGCGGTCACACACGGCCCTATTTCAGCCTAGGCCCTGCGCCTAGGTGTGGCAGCATGGGAAAATTATTTAAATTATGCAAATCAGCCCCCCCCCCAAGACTTCACGCATGACCCCTCATGGTCCCACAACTCCTGGGGCTGGCCCTGTCTGTTTAGGTTAGATTTCTCTGGCCATGTAAAAAAAAATCTTATCAAAAATTCTACTTATGCAGTCTGTAAGAAAATGGACTTGGAGACGGAGAAAACTGATACTCCAATTAACTTAACTGATGCCCCATCAGGTTTCTCCATCTCCAGCCCCCTTCTCTCCCTTCAGAAACAAAGAGAGCAGAGCGCAGGGAAGAACTCTGTCTCTTTTCTTTCTCTCTGTAATCTTGTCAGTTCTGACTCTGGGAGTCTTGAGTGGGCTGGAAACAGGGAAACCTGGTGTGTATTCCCCTTATAGCTCGCTTGAGACTCCCTGAGTCAGAATTGACAGGATTTCACAAACACACGGCTCTGCCTGGCTGTCAGTGTGAGTCTGCATGTCCAGAGAGGTGAAAAAAACGGATGTTTTCTAGCACACATCCCCAGCCTGTCCAGCATATAGACTTGGCCTGACAAGCCAGTTCCAGATTTTCCTCCTGCTGGAGTAATGAGGAGTTAATGACCCCTTTGTCTGGTGAACCCTGTACAAACCTTACACTGCAGGGAGCACAGTACAAAATAACTGGCTTCCTTAAATTGAAAGCCCTGGCTGCTTTTTATTGTTTATTAATTGTTGGGGGCAGGGATAAGACACCTTTTCTCATTTTAACTATGTTGGGATAAGCATTGCTATCCAAGAACAAAGAAAGGTAACACACAGGCAAGAGGGAGCTGTGTGCGTGGGTTAAAAATGAAAACAAAAAAAGGTATGAGGGGTGTGACTGTGTTTATGACAAGTGATTACTTAATGTGTTCACAGGGACTGTCACTGCTTCCCTTGTGATCCGTTGAGTGAATTTAAAACTAAAAATGTATAGTCAAAGTCAATACACCCATTTGAGATTTTTGACTTTTTAATACGCTGAGCTGTAACCTGAACCACCAGTTCTGCATATACAAACATATGTGTACACAGAGCCTTTCCATGCAGATATCTTTTCTTTCTAGCTTAGCCCAAAGTTAGTCAGTGTGCTACTACAAATATTCATAAGCATATGCAAATATATACAAAATTAGGGGTGGCATAAAGTGTAACTATTTTTCTGTGTCAAATGTTGAAGGGTATGTGTTTGGAAGTATTCTGTGACCCATGGGTTCTCCTTCCCCTCACCTCATGTTAAAATGATGAGTTCAATAATAAAATAGATAGATAGATAGATAGATAGATAGATAGATAGATGTGGAGAATGAAGAGAAGAGAGAAGAAACTAGAGAAGGGGAGAAGAGACAGGAGATGACAAAGTAGAACAGAGGTAAAGCAGAGAATATTTTTTATTTGTCATTTTGTGATTTATTTATTTTTTAAAATTAAAGAAACTGTTCAATAAATACATTTAGGATATTTCCTCTGTGTACTGCCCTATCCACAGTTCCCAAACCAATCAGTCTTAAACTTTTCAGATGATGCAACCTCTCCTCACCACACATTTCTCCTGTCCATGGTACTTAATCCTCAAACCTCCTCCCAGTTGCCTATTTGTACATGTGGCAGGTATCAGTCTGCTGCCCCTTTAAGAGGGTGGAGAGCACCAGCCTGAGGACTAGACCTGTGCATGGTGGAGCCATCCTAGTAGAACTGGATGACCCTAGACTAAGTTTAGAGTTGAACCCAAAGTTAAGAGTGGAACAGGACTCTGGCCCATTAAGAGCCAGTGACTGGAGGGCCAGCCACACCCGCTCCCTAAATATAAGGAGAGCCAGAGGCAGAGAGGATTCAGTCTGTGCCTGGCAGATGTGGCCAAGGATACATTTCTGCTCTGAGAGCTGACTTGGCAGCAGCCTTAGCCATGGTCCTGAAGGTGAAGGTGGTGAAGAGCCAGAGAGATAAGCAAGAAGGACAGTAGGGATGGGCGAACAGAATGCGGTTTGGATGTTCGGTCATTACGTTCGAAACCCAAGTTCGGGTTCGATGGTTCGGTTCAGTCGAGTTCGGTTTGGCCGAATTTGGCCGAACATTCAAAAATAGCGCTATCGATACCGAAACCGAATTTTTGGCCCTGAAAAGACATTTTTCCCACCCCTGAACTCATCCAAACTCATCCAAACATGACCAAACTGTTCGGTCGTTCGAGAGTTCAGTTCAGACGTTCGGTTCAGATGTCCGAACAGACCAAGTTCGGTCCGAACTCCGAACATCTGAACTGCGCTCGCCCATCCCTAAAGGGCAGCAAGAAGAAGTGCCATGGATAATCAAGAATGGCCACAGTACTAGAGTGCTCATGCTGCCTATGGGAACTAAGAGCTGTGATGCTTTAACATGTCCAGTAGGGGTGTGCACCAGGCCTCCATGTCATTTTCGTTTTCATTATTCAAAAAATTTGTTTTTGTCATTGTTATTAACAACAATGTCATTTTCGTTATAGTTTTTGTTAAAATTTTTGTTATCGGTATTGATATGGGTATTGATATTGGTACCGTTTCAAATGAAGATTTTATTTTTTGGTATCAGTATTGTTATCAATTCCCGTGCACAACTAATATCTATCTAAATTTAAGGGAGACAGGGGGAGGGAAAAGGAAAACTATTATCTAATCAATTATCTATATAACTATTCTAATCTAATCTATTTGTCTATAATATATCTATATCTAATCTATACTACCTATCTATATATAATGTACAGGGGGGGGAGAAGGGCAGGGAAGAGGAGAAGGTAAAATGTAAGATATGAGGAAGGAAAGGTATTGGTAATACAATGAAGTCTAGGGAGCATTTGCACCACAGTTCTGTAAACACAACCTGACAAGAAGAGCTCTCACAGAACAGAGAGAAAAAGCCCGGCCCTCCCATTATAAAGGGTTGCAGTGCCCTCCCCCAGAGTCCCTCTGATTGGTTGTGGGAAGCAGCAGGCATTGAGCAACCACAGAGTGCCATGAGACTGCTGGGACCTGCTGGCACTGCTCATTGGCCAGTGATACATCCATCAGATACTGCTGAGCTGCTCGCCCCTCCCAACACAGGCACAGTTCAAGAGTTCAACCCTGTTTAGAGCTCTGAGATGTCTGCTACCTCTTCCCCTCTCCACATTTTCCCTCCAAAACCCAACTGCCACAGCATTAATAATAATGACAACAATAACAACATTGTCATTTTCATTTTTGTTTTTGTTATCGTTTTCGGTATCATTATTGTTTTCGGTAGTGGTATCAGTATTCTTGGTTGTCATTTTTGTTATCGTTTTAGTTATTTCGGTTGTTATTTTTGTTATTGCAATAATGAAAACAAAACCAACAATTTTCGTTATTGTTATTGTAATAACGAAAATGACATGCACACCCCTAGTGGAACCAGGGGGAGAGATCTGCAGGCTACTTGAAAAGGCCCCAGGACTGGGCTGTGTTAAGGCCTGGCTGCAAACTATAACTGAGCCAGAAACCTAACTGGGTTATAGAGTTTGGGATGGGTATTCCAATCCAGAACGCTGTTTCCATGCAATAGTGATAAGCTACAGAGAACTGTATGGACTGTGGTTATACTCTGTAGGCTGCCTGAGGGCTGTAGTCTGGTCGGGTCTAAGAGACTAATGGTGGAGAACTGTGTATGACCAATCTGGATATAAATAAAGATTATGCGAGTTATAAGCTAGTTCTAGAAAGCTAGTGACTGAACTGTGAGCTGAATTCCCAAGTGAAAGTGAGCCCAGGGGTCTGACCTGGCAGGGACTTATGCCTCTGGAACCACCCTGTTACAGTACATATCCCCTCACCCTCACTCTCCACCTGAATAAAAATGTACATGCTAATTTAAAACCTATTTTCTCCTCAATCTTCTTACAGCTTCTCCTCCCTCCCCTCCGATACTTTCGGTGCCCACTGCGTGGCAGAGCTGTCCCCCACCTCAGTTTAAGAACCATTACCCTAAACAACACTGGCTCCTCTAGATACACTTTATGTGGGGACAGAGTTTGGGAGAGAAGTATCATTTAAATTATTGACCTTGACTGAAGCACTGAAAGACTAAGCTCAGGATAAGGAAGCAGAGATCAGGACGTGCACAAAAGAATAGTGGACAGCAACATGATTTGGACCCTCCTCTTTCTGAGCCCACCCCTAAAACACCCTGCCCACAACTTTTATGCAGCCTTTGAAGCTGTGAGGGAAAATGCTCCCCTCCCCAGTGTAGATCAGCTCTTGAAAAGGAGCTGGGTGGGCCATCAGTTCTCCCCACTCTTGTGCATAGATGAGCTAAGTGTAATTTGAATAGAGTTACTATCACAGAGATGAATATTTTTTTTACATCAACGGTCAAAATTCCAGACAAAATCATGAACGATGTTGGGAAGAGGCTGAGAACAAGGTAAGATATATGGGTCTTGGGTGGCACAGAACAGAATTTGAAAGAAGTATAAATTAGAATAAAATAAATAAATAAAATAAAATAGAGGATGGCTATTATAGAATCATAGAGCTGAAGAGTTGCAAGGAACATCAAGGATCATCTAGTCCAACCCCCTACTCCAATGCAGGATGCCCTGTGTGTGGGATGTGCCTGCCCTCTACCCTTAGGAGGCACCGTACTAGAAGGCTGGCCTGGTCCGGCTTGCTTGCCCATTTGCAGCAGCTGTAGCTGGCCTGGCAGCTCTTCCTCTCATCTCAAGATAACAACATGCTGGTTCGCTCACAGTGTAGTTTTGCCAGACTTGCCTCCCCAATGCAGTAACAAATGTACACGTGTTGTCCAAGAAAAGCTTTATCTAAAACAATAGTTTAAGCATATGGTTCAGAGTTGGGCTACAGAAATAAGCAATATGAAAATAAACCAAGAAAACATAAGCAGTACTAGCTCACTGATGAACCCTGACTTAGTCCTTACTTGTTCCAGGTGTGATGGAACGCAGGTCACATTTGAGTTTTCCCAGTGGGCAAAGTTCCTTGTTGACGGAGTCCCTGCCAAGATTTCTTACACAACAGGTGAAGCCTCTGTGGAGTTCTCCATGATCTTGCTCAGAGTCACCAGTTAAATGTCCCTGGTTGCATTTCTTGTATTCCTGGTAGGGCAGGCCTCCCTGGGCTGCTCTGCTGCCTCAGGGATTGCCCTCTTTGTCAGTGGCTTGCGGAGGTGTCGATGTCCCACTTAACAGGATAATTTCCCACCTGGAGCGCAGGGATGAGTGGATGCTCTGCACACATTTCAAAGCACTTGAGGTGCTTCCATAAACCAGGCTATACTGCCCTGGTTACCTACAGTAAACCCCCAGGTCAAAATACCATGAAATTATCTTTTATACAGCCAGCACATAACGATATTGAGGTGTATGAAACAGCAAGATTTACATAGATAGGGTAAAGAACACACAATATCCGGAACATAATCCTGACAAGCACCAGTTCCTTCACAGTACCTACGGTATTATGAACAGCTGATATTTTTCCAGACTGTCTTTGAAAACCTTCAAGGAAGGAGAGTCCATGACCACCAATGACCACCATGATCTATTCTATTACCCAACAATCTGCTGCTCAACAATTCTTGCAACTAGGAAACGTCTTAATATTTAACCAATATATAATTTGCAGCAATTTGCACGCATTTCCTCTTGTTTTACCTTCTGTGACCGTGGAGAAAAACTATCTACTATCTTTTTTGTGATGGTGATCATAAATATTTGACAGCTGCTATAGTTTACCCAATTGGCTTTCTTTTCTCTGACTAGACATATCCAATTATTTCAGTCTTTGCTTCTTTGGCTTCCATAGTCCCTTTGCTCTCCCCGAATCTTCTCTAATTTGTCAACATCCTTCTTGTAGTGTGTTTCCCCCAACTGAACACAGCATTCTGTGTGGGGCTATGTAAAGTGACATCCTAACTTCCCATTCTGTTTTGGATTATTATTATTATTATTATAAGTATTTGTATAGTGTCAGCTGTGTACCTGGCGCTTTACAGACAATAAGATAGACGCGTCCCTGCCTATGGCTTACACTCTAATAGACGCAGGGGGGGAAGACAAGGATAGGTAACATATGGTGCATCTGGTAATGCAGCTCAAAATGGCATTTTAATTTTTGCACCAGTACCACATTTTTTAGTCATGTTCAGTTTAAGACCACCATAACTCTCAGATAGTTTTCTGCAATGCTACTTCCTATCTAGTTGTCCCTGGCTTCCTAGTCATCTTGTATTTGTACATCTATTTTTTTCTTTTCTTATGTGTAATATATTGTCTTTGTCTTTGTTAAGTCTTGCTTTACTTCTTCCAGCTCTGGCCTCTACTCTATGTAGATCATTTTGTATGCTAATCCTGTCCTCAAAAGTGTTTGAAACTCTTCCCAGTTTTGTGTCACCAGAAAATTAGATGAGTATACTCTGCACTTTGCCCTCCAAATCATTAATGAAAATGCTTAAGAAGATTGGACCCAGAACATATGCCTGCAGGACTCCACTTGATGCCACCTTCCAGTTTGGTATCAATCAATTTATTATTACGTTTTGAACATGGCTTTTCAGACAATTGTGAACCCACTAATGGTAATTCCTTTTATAACATATTTGTTCAGTTTTCTTACTAGAAAATCATGAAGGATTGCGTCAAATGCCCTACCAAAGTCAATAAATATTATGTTTACTGGATTCTTATTGTCTACTATGTCATTTGCGCTAAGAACCAAAGAAGGAAACTAGATATATCCATGTTAGTTACTAGGAATCACTCCATTTTCCTCATGGTGCTTACACATTGATTGTTTTATAATTTGCTCCAGTATCTTCCCAGGTACTGTAATCAGGCTGACCAGCCTTTAATTCCCTCGGTTTTCCCTTTCTTAAAAATAGGTACTGTGTTTGCTGTTCTCTAATCCTCGGGGACCTCACCTGTCCTTCATGAATTTGCAAAGATAATCACTAGTAATTCTGGCATCTCCTTGAATAATTCCTTCAGGATCCCATGATGCAGTTAATCAGGCCCACCAATTTAAATTCATTAAAGTTAGCAAGATATTCTTTTACATCCTCTTTAGTTATCCTGACCTATTGCCCTTCCCTTCCTTGTTCATAATGTCTTTGGGTAAAAATGGATGAGACATTAGCCCGCATTAGCCTGGGAGTCACCTGCTCATTTGTTTGGTCACTGCCAGATGTTTCCCATGTTCGCCCTGGGGCAGGTGGCCAACTGCTATGGGGTGTATGGCCTGAGAAGCTTGGTGATGTAGTCCGGGGGTAAAGCCTGCCCACCCGGGCTAAACCAGGATAATGTGTGCCCTCCTGTCTGTTAGGCCGTACCCAACTCTGCCATGGAGTGAGGTCTGCCAGGACCAGAAAGCTGTGGTCAAAAATTCAAGAGCAGTCAAAAGAGTGGTCATGCCCCAATGCCCATCCCCATGAGACAGCCCCAGCAGCCTTAAAGTGAATGGGTATCAAAGGCAAAACTGCATTGGGCATCCCCTGTCTATAGAGCAGCTTGTGCCCAATGTCTGTCCCACAATGCAGTGAGAGACAATACCATGGAGTAGGAGGACAGACAGGCCAGAACAGTAAGTCAGCACACCTGGTGGTGGTGGGGCCTAGCAGCAGTCCCATGGTATGTGCAAGTTATATGTGCAGATGAAATTTAATGTGGACAAGTGCAAAGTGATGCACATAGAAAAATAATCCAAACTCTATGTACACAATACTGGGTTCTAAATTAGGAATTACCATTCAGGGAAAGGACATTGGAGTCATTGTGGACAATACATTGAAATCCTCAGCTCAGTGTGTGTTGGCCATTAAAAAAGCAAACAGAATGTAAGGAATTATTTGTAAAGGGATAGAGAATATAACTGAAAATATCATAATCCCTCTATATAAATCTATGGTGCGACTGCACCTTAAGTGTTGTGTTCAGTCCTCATCACCCCACCTCAAAAAAAGATATAGCAGAACTAGAAAAGGTACCGAGAAACCCAACAAAAATGGTAAAGGGTATGGAATTGCCCTCCTATGAAGAAAGGCTAGTTAGGCAAGGGCTCTTCAGCTTGGAGAAGAGACGACTGAGAGGGGATATGATAGAAGGTTATAAAATCATGAGTGGTGTGGAATGAATAAATAAATAATTAGGTAATGGTTATTTACTGTCTCAAATAGTACTAGAACTAGGGGACACCCCATGGAACTATCAAGTAGCAGAGTTAAAACAAATAATAGAAAGTATTTTTTCACTCATCCCACAACTAAGTTGTGGAATTTGTTGCCAGAAGAAGTGGTCAAGACCAGTAGTATTGCTGGGTTTAAAAATCAATTGGATAAGTTTCTGGAGGATAGGCCCATTAGCAGCTATTAGCTGGGTAGTGTTTGTGGCACATAACCTCTTACTGTTGGGAGCTGGGAGGGAACAACAAGGAACAGATCACCTCATTCTGGCCTGTCACTGTCAGAGACAGGTGATGTGCTGAATGTGATCATTGGTCTGACCTAGTATGGCACTATTTATGTTCATATGTTCTTGTGCACATCTATCACCCGCACTTCTGCCCCAGGTTCATCATCAGGAGCACAGAGCCCTGCAG
>QEPC01000805.1:235197-245937 GCA_003113815.1 Sphenodon punctatus | reverse complement strand
CTTATGGGCCTCTTTTGTCTGTGCCAGCCTGAGGCCTATGTTTCAAGTTAGCTGGTTCACTGAGTTTGTTCAGGCCTCATGCAGCCTGTGTCTCTGACCATGGCCAATACTGCCTAGTTAATTCATAATAGCAAAACTGCTTAATCAATTCCCAATACTGGGGCACCCAACTCGAAGTCCCCTGGGTATGCTGAGTGGAGACGGTGGGGAGAACGTTCTCGGTGGCCACACCTCGGTTGTGGAATTGTCTCCTGTTGGAGGCCCATCGGTCTCCTGACCTCCCCTCTTTCCGCAGATGTTGTAAGATCTGGTTGTTCCACTGGGCCTTCAGGGAGGGGGTGGGTAGGATGCGGAGGGGTTTTATTGCCAGCTGCTATTTTACGTGTTGATTTTATATATTTTATATATTGTAGTTATGATGATTTTATTATGATGATTTTATTGTTGTGTTTTTATGCTGTTCACCATCCCGAGATGCTGAGTTGCAGGAGGGTGCAGAATCGAAATGTTTTGTAAGTAAAAAAAATTAAATTAAAATTAAATTTAAAAAATCCCTGAAGGCTCAGGGCGGTAACATTAAAACTATAAAAAATACAAAAATAAAAACTGTTAAAACCTGTAAAAAAACCTTGTAAAGCAGTGTAAAACTATCTAAAATACTCATAAAATGGTGGCCTGAATTCTATATCTCCCTGCTAAATGCCTGGCCAAAGATATAGGTCTTTTACTGTTTCTGGAAGATGAACAGACTTGGGCTTTGGTGAACCACCAGGAAAAAGGAGTCCGAGTTCCAGACCTGTGAAGCAGCCACCAAGAATGCCTTGTGCAACGATGAAACTTGCAAGAGGGGAGGGTTGCAACACAGACAAGAGCAAATGTTCCTGTTCTGAAGGGAAATACTAAAAATTCAGGAGTGCTTCCAAGTGTCCTTTGGTATTTCCTCAGTTTCTGGTGATTCCGTGCTTCTGCCATTTCCGTCACTTTCTGGGAATTTTATGAGACTTTTACGGCAGTTTTACAGCACTTCGGACATTTTACAGCACTTCCCCAGTACTTATCTGCCATGTTTTCATGTACACACACCCCCAGAGGTGTGCATGAGGCACACACGGGGCTTGGGACGGGTCCATGGCAGTCCTGTCCAATGTGCAAAACAAAAAGTATTGGAAAATGGTGAAAAGAGCAGAAAAACGGATCAGTTTTCTGTGTTGTGCGAATCTCTGGTGAATGCCCTGCTTCCAACGGCAGTCACTGAAATGTTTCGTTTCAGGTCTATAAGAGGAACTCCCCGACTGACCTTAAGGACTGTGATGGAAGAGAGGGGAGGAGGTGGTCTACGTGATAACACTGCTAATGATAACAGTATTGTTATAACTCATAAGTTATAGCAACAGAGTGCCCATCAAACTCATCACAAAAGGGGCTGTTCCAGGGCATAACACCATTAATACCAATGCCTGGTTCAGACAATGGGAACATTTTTCAAGGAACTTTACAACAGGTCCCAGGTGCCTCCATCAGCCAATGCTGCTCACTGGTACTTCTCATTGGTAGTCTCAGGGAAAAACCCTGGGTTGAACGGTTTAAATTGGCTCAGTGTCTCATGACTGTTCCCCCGAGCCACCTATTTCTTAGTGCTACGAGAAGTATAGATTGACTAGAGAGCTCATTGCCTGCTAAATAAATATCAGCTGACTATTAAGAACATGTGTACCAAAGTAATGGAAGCAACACTCCAAGTGAGCTAGTTAGGCACTGATGAGATTTGTAACCATCCCTTGGTCTTGGTAAAGAGCCATTTCTATTCAGTCGAAATGGAATTGTTTCCATGGATGCCGCACACATTCCGGCATCTTTTCTGTTTGCAGGAGTGGTGTCACTGTAGCACAGTAAGAAATCCCTCTTAGTCTTCAGGGCTGGGGTGTTTGCTGGCATCAGGAAGACATCTCCCCATGTCTTTGTCTTTGGTTCAGAACAAATTGAACTGAAAATATCGCCAGCCTTCTCTCTCCTTCCCCAACCTCACCATCCACTCCTTCCTCCAGCCCCCCTTTCCCTTTATAACCTTTCCAGGGAGCGAATTGGATGTGCAGAGTGTTAAAGAGAGTATTAAAGCAAGTGAGATTTCCGCCAAGGACGCCGCTGACAAAATAGCAATACAAAAGCGGTCTATGAAATTCAACAAATTGCCTGTTGGATAAAGGCATCCATTTACAATGCACTTGAAGCCCTTACAAATTATCTGAAGAGAAATCAGTTTGTTAGGGTTTTTTTTCTTCTTCTTCTTCTTCTTTCTTTCTTTTCCTTTTACAAAGAAGTAAATGAAAAGGTTTTAAAATTGCTTCTAAAGAAGGGGCTTGGCCTACGATTTTCAGAGATGCTGACACTTTCCTAAATCAATTCCATGCTTAATTTTTTTATTACTCACATCCGTATTTCACTCCTTTGCATGCAACTTCCTCTTTGTCACCTTCCAATCCACTCTTACAGCTGTTAGCATGTCTATTGCCATTGGCCCTGGAGAGTCTGATTGATGCTGAAACCCCATTTTGCTAGGTGCTGTACAAACACAGAAAGCGAAACAGACTGCCCCAGAGTGCATACAATCTAATCAGTCAAGACAGACAACAGATGAGAGAGGGTATTTTCTAACGTGATGGTGTTATGAGCCATCATGCTTTGATCCTGCATGAGGTGAGGGCCCTCACCACGGGCAGGATCTGGGTTTGCTGCCAAGTAGACGTGTAGGCGGCCGGGGCTGGGGCGGGGAGAGGGTGGAGGGATGTGCGGGTGTGGTCTGCAGGGCCCTGCCCCCTGTGCTGATGAGCACAGCCCTGCCTCCTCCTTGACGGGTGGGTGCAGTGCCAATGAGGCTACTGCGTCTGCCCAGAAATGCTCCAGCCACAGGCTGGAGTTACGTAGAGTCGACCATCATACGTGATGGCTGGCTCTACCCAGTCCAGGGATGGCTTCCTCGGACCATGGCAGGGCTTACTCTGGGTTGTGAGGTGTCAGGGAGCCCAGTGCACAACCCGGAATTAATCCTGCCATGGTCCGGGAAAAACTTTGCTCCTGCCCATGATAACATCTGGCGGGTGGGAGCACACGTGACACCACCATGGGTGGCCACGCTGGAGTAAAACGTGGCCACCCGTGTTAGTGTCCCATGTGAAAATACCCAGAAAGGAAAGATTAGCAACCCCCGCCATCTCTTCTTGACATTTGCTTCTGTTCTGAAGCCTCCCTGTTCTCCCCCACCTTCCTCTCTCTGCATAATATCTTCTCTCCTTTTTCAACAAGATTGATAAACTCTGCCTTGCGATTACTTCTCAACCCTCTTCCTCCCACATTTCCTTCACTGTCATTCCCTCTCCTGCCTCTTTTCTCTCCTCCTTCTCTCCATCATCCCTTGATGAGGTCACTTCCCTCATCTCTTCATCCAACCCCTCCACCTGCTCCCTTGATCCCATCCCCTCTTGCCTCCTAATGGCGATTGCCTCCACTGCTACGCCTTCTCTGCTGTACATCCTCAATCTCTCCCTTTCTACTGATTTGGTTTCAAATACATTACTGTCTCCCCTCTCCTTAAGAAGGCCACCCGTGACCCCTTTGACCCTTGCAGCTATTGCCCCATTTCACTCCTACCTTTTATGTCAAAGCTCCTGGAGTGGGCGGTCTAGACACACTGTCTTGATTTCCTCCTTTGAATTCCTCCCTTGACCCCCTTCAATCAGGCTTCCATCCTCTCTATTCGACTGAGACTGCCCTCACCAAAATTACTAATGACCTTCTTTTAGCCAAGTCTAAGGGCCTCTACTCCATTCTTGTGCTCCTCGATCTCCCTGCGGCCCTTGACACTGTTGACCATGGCCATTGGCCTCCTCCTGGATTCACTACACTCCCTTGGCTTCCAGGATGCTGTTCTCGACTGGTTCTCTTCATGTCTTTCTAACTGCTCATTCAGCGTTTCTCTTGCTGGTACCTCCTCTACATCACTTCTCCTCTGTGGGAGTTTCCCAAGGCTCTGTCTGGGGCCCCCTTCTCTTCTCCCTTTACACGCTTTCTCTGGGTAAATTAATTTAATCTCATGGCTTCCAGTACCACCTCTATGCTGATGACACGCAACTCTATCTCTCCACACCTTTGCTCTCCTATCCATCTAGTCTCATCTTTAAATTTTTAAATTTCTTATGCTTTGTATAAACTTCAGTTGTAACTTTTTGAGTTTAAACTACCCCTATTTGAGATCGCATAGGGCCATGTTATTTGTAAGTTATATTAGGGGTTCTTTTCTTGACCCTTGTGGACATTTTAGTTTTTAGTAGTTTTTATTTNTGACCATGGCCATTGGCCTCCTCCTGGATTCACTACACTCCCTTGGCTTCCAGGATGCTGTTCTCGACTGGTTCTCTTCATGTCTTTCTAACTGCTCATTCAGCGTTTCTCTTGCTGGTACCTCCTCTACATCACTTCTCCTCTGTGGGAGTTTCCCAAGGCTCTGTCTGGGGCCCCCTTCTCTTCTCCCTTTACACGCTTTCTCTGGGTAAATTAATTTAATCTCATGGCTTCCAGTACCACCTCTATGCTGATGACACGCAACTCTATCTCTCCACACCTTTGCTCTCCTATCCATCTAGTCTCATCTTTAAATTTTTAAATTTCTTATGCTTTGTATAAACTTCAGTTGTAACTTTTTGAGTTTAAACTACCCCTATTTGAGATCGCATAGGGCCATGTTATTTGTAAGTTATATTAGGGGTTCTTTTCTTGACCCTTGTGGACATTTTAGTTTTTAGTAGTTTTTATTTTATATGTTTCTGTTTTGCCCCTTTGTCAAAATGGGTTTTTGTAATTTTTGTTTGTTTGTTTTGATTTGTATATGTATGTTTGTTTATAAGCAATGACCTTTTGTTATGCTTTAATAAACCTATCTATCTATAACCACATCTAGTCTCATATTGCTGATTGTCTCTCTGACATCTCTGTTTGGATATCTAGCCACTAACTCAAGCTTAATATGGCAAAGACCAAACTCTTCATCTTTCCCCCCAAACGTTCCTCTCCTACTTCCCTCTCAATTTCCATTGAGGGTGTCACCATCCAGCCTGTCCCTCAGGTGCGTAGTCTGGAATTCATTTTTGACTCCTCCCTCTCCTTTATGCCTCAGATTCAGACTGTTGCCAAATTCTGCCACTTTGCCCTGTATAATATTGCTAAAATCCAGTCCTGCCTTACTGTTGCCACTGCAAAAACCCTAGTCCATGCTCTAGTCATCTGTCACCTTGGCTACTGTAGCTTCTTCCTTACTGGCCTCCCCTGCTCTGATCTGGCCCTCCTCATCTCCATTCAACACTCTGCTGCCAAAGTCATCCACCATGCCCGTGCCTTTGACTACATTCAGCCCCCCTCTGCACCCTGCACTGGCTCCCTCTACCAGAATGTATTCAGCACAAGTGCCTGGTCTTCACCTTCAAGGCTCTTCATGGTCTTGCTCCCCCAGATCTCTCCACTCTTGTATCGCCACACTCCTACCCAGGAGGAGCTTTGTTCCTCCTCTGCCCCCACCCTCAGCTGCTTGCAACTCACCTGCTCCTCTAAACAACTTTGCCCCTTCTCTCTTGTTGCCCTACATGCCTGGAACTCCCTCCCTGGTCACATTCGTTCTGCTCTCTTCCTCCCAACTTTCAAATCCCTCCTGAAAATCTACCTCTTCCGTCAGACTCTCCCTGGTCATGAGTCAAAAAGCTTGTCATGAGTGAAATTCCATTCTCATCCCTCACTCAGAATCTCTTCCCTGTAACTAAGTTTAAACACATGCACCTGCATTTTCTCAACCTCGTTAATGTAGACTTGTCTTTCCTTATGTTCACCTCTCCCTTGTCTCCCCCTTAGGAGTGGGACCCCAGGCCAATACCGGATACCGGATTTACCGGATTCCGGTTTCCAAAAAACCCCGGATTCCCGGATTAAATCCAGTATACAGGTACCGGATTTATTCCATTGATTTCAATGGGGCACTGTGTCCCCATTGAAATCAATGGAATAAAAAAAAAATCTCCCCCCTCCCCCTCCCTGGCTGCGCGGGTGAAAGGGGGGACACCCCCCACCCACCCTGCCCAGCCTGGATTTTTTTTAAAAAATTCCCCTCCACAAGTTCAACCCAGAGCCCCCCCCCAGCACCCGTGGCCGCGGCGTCCCAGCAGCAGCCGGTAAGTATTAGACCTGATCCCTGGGAGGGGGTTTAAACACCCCCCCAGGGATCACCCTACTGTACAAGTTCCCCCAGGATCCTACCTTCAGTTCAGCTCCGGGTGGCGGCAGCGGTCCAGGAAACCCGGAAGTTCTCCGGAAGGCCTACAGCATCTCTGAAGCAGGCAGCCACAGCCGGTGCTGAGGCCTCTGGATCGCCGCTGCTGCCACCCAGAGATGAACTGAAGGTAGGATCCTGGGGGAACTTGTACAGTAGGGTGATCCCTGTGGAGTGTGTGTTTAACCCCCCCCCCAGGGATCAGGTCTAATACTTACCGGCTGCTGCTGGGACGCCGTGGCCGCAGGTGCTGGGGGGGGCTCTGGGTTGAATTTGCGGAGGGGAATTTTTTTAAAAAAATCCAGGCTGGGCAGGGTGGGTGTGGGTTGTCCCCCCTTCCACCCACGCAGCCTGGACTCGGGGAGGTTTTTGGTGGTTTTTTTTTACATTGCGGCCATTCATTTAAATGGCCGCAATGTAAAAAAAAATCCGGTACCGGGAATCCGGTAACCGGACCGGATATACCGGGTTAAATCTGATAATGCCGGTATGCCCAGTACCGGCATTATCAGATACCGGATATACCAGTAGGCCCAACCCTACTCCCCCTTCCTTGTTTCTCCTAGATCATAAGCCCTTTGGGTATCAACTTGTCTATAACTACTGATTGTACAGTGCCAGGTACACTGCTAGTGCTATATAAATAATAATAATAATAATAATAATAATAATAATAATAATAATTCACGCTTCTCCTTACAGAAGGCATGTACAGAATTAGACATCACCTGATGTCTGCACATGCCATCACAGGAATAGCTACCAATAAACCAAGTCTGAGGCTCCAGAAAAATGTGGAGCTGGAGTCCTAGGTTTGAGTTCACACCTAGCTAATATTATCCACGCACCCCCCCAGCTACAGATGTGGGAGGGAGATGGTGCTTTGCTCACTACTGAAAGCATGCTAGCATTTCTTACCTGCCTGCTTGGGTTCCCTGATCCTCAGTGAACAGTTGATCAGCAGGGATCAGGGAACTCCTGCCAGCAGCACTTCAATGGGGACAGGGTTGTGATCTGCCAGCAGCACTGTCAAGCTCTTCCCATCCATGGGTACTGCTAGCAGGCAGGAAGAGGATTCATTCTGCTGATAGCAACCCTACGGGGAACAACTCAGGGGTGCTTCCAGTATCTACACATTTGCCAGCACACAAGGACTTCCATTACAGGAGTTCTGTGCCATGTGTTGCTATTTGTCCCCCTTAGTATGCCTAACACTATGGACAGCTCATTGGAAAACATAGACAATTCTCTTGGTGCCCCAGTGCAGTTGTTGTCAACCTTTCTTTTGGAAAGATCCACCAAAACATTTTTTTAAAATAGAGGACCCACCATAAAAAAGTCAGGCCCAAGAATGGCTGGATGGCAGCAGCAGAGGAAAGGAGAGGCCTGATCTTGATAGTGGCAGAAACATTGGAAGGTGTGATCCTGATAGTGGCAGCAATGAAAGGGGAGCTCCTGATTCCAGTAGTGGCAGCAGCAGTGTGTGTGTGTGTGAGAGAGAGAGATTCCAGCAGTGACAGCAGCAGCATTTGTGGAGTGGGGGAGGCAGATCTCAGCAGTGGCATCAGCAGTGTGGGTGGGGTGGGGTGGGGTGGAGGCAGATCAAAGCAGTGGGAGCAGCAGCATGTGGGGGGCAGGGGAGGCAGATCCCAGCAGTGGCAGCAGCAGCATGGATCCTGGGGCCTACCCCCAGCCACCCCAGACCTCACCTAAGACCTTCCTTGGACTTGCAAGTGGATCCTTCCTGACCCACTGGTTGAAAACCATAGCACTTATACAATGGGACTCTGGTTTATGACTGGGATTCCGAGAATGACTATAACTGAATAGTAACATTTCCCTCTCCTCCCAACCAACCATTAATGGATTCCTCTAGCTCAGGGATGGTGTTTTCTGGGGATGGGGTGTGGGGTGTGTTACTGGAGAGCAAAAGCATCCCAGAGTATGACTCTCCCATCTGAACGTACAGAGACATAGAAATGCCAAGAGAGGTGTTTCCTTATAGTGCTAGACATTTATAGAAGCAGCCCTTTGAGAAATGTCACCAGCTGTTTCTTTCTTGCTAGGGGTGTTCCAGAGAATGAGGGACCAGGTGTAGGGGGGTAGCAGTATCCAATCAGGAATCATTTTGTTTGTATAGCACCTGCCAGCCACAAGTACCACCTAACATTTTACAAGCAGGCAGGCGACGGGGCAGGAAGCTGTGCTTAAGCTTCTAGATATGTGCTCTAAATGCATTCTACTCACCAACACAAGGTTGCAGCTAGTGGAACATGTTGCACTGCAGACCAGCACATATGTCTGTTAATTATGAACAATATCTATTAATTACTAAATTTTAAAATTATTATTTCTATCATTATTTATGATTTACACCCTGCCCTGTCTCAGAGGTGGCTCAGGGAAGGCTACAACAATTAAATAAACTTAATATATATAAAAAGTCCCACCTCTCTCCATACTCAGCCATTTCATTCCACTCTTCTCTCTCTCTCTCTCTCACTCAGAGGAGACAGCTCCCCAAGCCCACACACCCCTCTAGTTCAGGGGCTACAGCTACCCCAAAACCTTCACAATCACTCTCCCAACTCTCACACAGAGGAGTCTCACCTAATCTTCCCACACAGACCATACCCTTACAAACTGAAAAGATAAATAAATCAACCCCATCTTACTGGAGAGAGGGGGGATTCATAGAAATTTCACCCACACCCATATAGCACCCTATTACTTTTCTGCTTTCCCTATGTCTCCCATCCCATAATACACTTCCCATAAAAAATAAAATACAAGCATATAAAGAACCCTAGATCTAATCCCCACTCCCAGTCCTCCAGACATAAATACTCACCAATGGCTGAAACTAAGCTGCAGATGCTGGCCTTTGACTGCCACCCAAGGCTACAGCCTTGGGGCCCAGCAACAGTTTTTTGTAGGGTACCCAGCAGGCAGACAATCAAGCCCTCCCTGCAGGTGGTCTTGATATTGCTGGACGTGGGGTTCCCAACTGTGTGTATGTGCAGGGGGAATTAAGGGGGCATATTTATTATATATTAATTAATACTATTATTATTTACTAGCATTTGTATAGCACCAGCTGTGTACCTGGTGCCTTAAAGAACAATGAGATGGACGTGGCCCCTGCCTATGGCTTACAATCTAATAGACACGGAGGGGAAAGACAAGGAGAGGGGACATAGGGAGAGACAAGGGATAAAAACATTCAAGTGGATGTGAAGTCTCAGGTGCACGTGCTTGACTTGGGTACAGTTAGGCAGGAGTCTGTGGGAGGGCAAACAGTAAGTATTGAGAGGAAAGTTCCAACAGGCGTCAGGAAAGGTGGCGAGGAAGAGGTGGGTTTTGAGGAGGGATTTGAAGGTGCAGAGGGAGGGGGAAAGGCGGATGTGGGCAGAGAGGGAGTTCCAGGCATGGGGGGCAGCAAGGGAGAAGGGACGAAGTTGCTTAGGTGAGCAGGAGAAACGAGGGAGATCAAGGGAGGGGACAGAGGAGGAGCGGAGAATGCGTTCAGGAGTGTGTAAGGAGATTAGGGCTGAGAGGTAAGGGGGAACCAGGTTGTGAAGGGTTTTGTAAGTAAATACCAGGAGTTTGTGATGGATGCGTGCGGAAAGGGGGAGTCAGTGAAGTGAGGAGAGGAGAGGCTGCACGTGGTCGAAGCAACGGGCCGAGTGGATGATCCTAGCAGCGAAGTCTAAAGGGTTGACAGCCTGCAGATCACGGAAGGGGCGTGGAGCTGGGGAAGAAGATGGGGGTTGGTAGGAGAGGTTGAAGGAAACGAGGTGATGGTCGGACATGGGACAAAGGTCAAAGGAGTGGTCAGCAACAGACAGTTTATGGAGAAGATGAGGTCGAGAGAGTGGCCGCCAGTGTGGATGGGGGAATCAGTCCAGAGGTGGAATTCAAAGGAGGAGGTTAGGGAGAGAAAGCGGGAGATAGAGGGCTGGGAAGGTGCATCAACATGAATGTTGAAGTCATCCAGATAATATTACGTGTATAATGGCTTGGCGGGAGAGTAACCCTTTGCCAGGATCCATGGGTCTTTAACTGGTATCTGTCAAGCTTCCAGACATCTAGTCCAGAGTGAATGGGCAGGCTAGAGTCAGGATCCTGTAAACCAGGATTGGTCAGCCTGCAGGTTGGCTTACAAAGTTTGTAGTTTGTCATCTACAATCGGTAACTGATCCTAAAATGTGCATCATGTCACTCTGGGCCTCAATCCCAAACCCCTCCATGCGGGATCCATGTGGTTTGCGCTAGTGGTGGGACCCTGGGCCCATTACCGGCTACCGGATTTACCGGTTACCAGTTCTGCGAAAACCGGATTCCCGGATTAAATCCGGTATACCGGTACCGGATTTATTTCATTGGTTTCAATGGGGCGCTGTGTCCCCATTGAAACCAATGAAATAAATTAA
>QEPC01000805.1:178340-202814 GCA_003113815.1 Sphenodon punctatus | reverse complement strand
CATCTGTACCGAAACCGAAACCGATTTTTTTTCCAGTATTGGTATTTTTGGCGCTGAAACCAACCCTGGTGTCCACCCCTGGTGCCAGGAAGTCTGCTCCTTAGCTGCCTCCCCCTTCCAGTCACGTTTTTCCCACCCAAAGTCACGTTTTTCCCGCTCCCGAACTCATCCGCACTCATCCGAACTTTTCTGAACTGTTTGGAAGTTCAAGCATTCAGTTCGGAAGTTCGGTTTGGTCGTCCAAACAGGCCAAATTTGGACCGAACTCCAAACTTCCGAACCGTGTTCGCACATCCCTACAGGGCAAGCAATACTAACAGGTTATCCAGCAAATGTATGAAAATTCATCGGGGTCCACCGTATGTATTGCGCAGTTCTGTTTCTTCTAAAAGCGTAGTCCTCTTTCCCTCCTCCATTGTCTCACATATAAAAGTTTGGTTGCCATTTTAGCATTTGTTCCCTTTTGTTTGTATGTTCCTATTCAGAGTTGGGCTGCAACTCAATCACAATATTTTCTCAATTCTCACTGAGAATCAGGTTTCTTGATGAGAATCAATATAAGAGCGAGAATCGAGCAAAGAAAAAATCTTGATGTCTTGTCAAGATTTTTTTCTCAATAAAAAAAATCATTGCAGTACATGCGCAAGTGGCAGCAGGGCCATTCTACACATGCATGGCCCTTTTCCAAAATGGTTTGAGCACCGTTGGCACCATTTTGGAAAAGGACAGCTGATCTGCACTTGCACAGAACAGCTACCCTTTTTCAAAACGTCGTGGACGCTGCCTGTGCTATGCTGGAAAAAACAGGTCTTTTTAGTGAGATTCTCACAAGTTTCTCAAAACCCTTTAGTGAGATTGTCCCGAGATCTCGCTAGGGTTTCTAGAGTTTCACAAGATTCTCGTGGGAATCAAATTGATTCTCATTTCAGCCCTAATTCAGAGATTTCAATATAATACCCATGACCCCAGACAGCAGCAAAGGGATGTGAAGTATGAAGGTTTTCAGTTGGGATCATGATTCCACCTGCAGATGGTATGGTTCCACATGGGTTCATGAACTGGGAACTTCCGATTTATGGCATTGCACACTGTACTTGTATGCATTGATACCTTTTCTAGAAATAATTTTAATAATATTTTTTTAACAAAAAAAGTTGTGTTTTTTTTCCATTCCATATATATTTGATACCCCACACTCTCTCCCATAGGACTTGAGGTGGCTTACAGCAATATAACAATAATTCTGGAAATTTCCACGCAGGGAGCCCAGAACAACATTTCAACAGCAAACTAACATAATATACAATTTACCATAATAAGCAATTTCAATATACATAATAATACAACACATTCCCCAACCTTCAGCTGACGTCCCACTCTATAACCTCCCCAATACAAACGGGGTAGGTCCCAACCACCACCAACTACTCCCCTGCTGCCACCAGGGAAAGCCTGGTCACCTCCACCCCTCTCTCACCGGGGGGAGGTGGCCCCACCAAACCAACATCAGCAATTATATTTAACTCATCAAATTCCTCCCACTCTCCCCTATCCTTTACTAGCCCCACCCAGAACACCCCATCTACACATAATTCCCCCTTCTCGCCCCTCTCAGAACTCCCCTCCCTCACCCCATACCCTCCATTTCCCCTCTGTTCCTTTTTATCCTTCATTCCCCATTTCTCCTCCTCCCCTCCTTTTTGTTTTAACTTTCTACCCTGACATAGCTTTCCCCCTCTACCCCCTCCGGGCCCCAAAGGGCCGCATCCTTTGGCCGCGGCCCTTCGGCTCGCGGCTACCGGCTTTTAGCAGATGCCGGCCCTTCACTTAAGTGCCCCTTGGCACTTCCGGGTTTTAGTCCAAGGGAGGGTGGGCGGGGGGGCTCCAAATATGTCCCGGTCTCCCCTAGTCACGCCCCTCCTTTCCATCACGGCCAAGTGGGTCCCCCTTGCCTCGGGCACAGAAGCGGGAACAAGAGCAGCAGGGATGCAAACCCCAGCAGTGGAAGCAAGAGCAGTGGGGAAGCAAGCCTCAGGTGATGTCTGTGCTCTGTTCAGTGCAGCCGCCGGCCCTTCACTTAAGTGCCCCTCGGCACTTCCGGGTTTTAGTCCAAGGGAGGGGGGGCGGGGGGGCTCCAAAGATGTCCCGGTCTCCCCTACTCACGCCCCTCCTCTCCATCACAGCCAAGTGGGTCCCCCTTGCCTCAGGCACAGCAGCGGGAACAGAAGCAGTGGGGATGCAAACCCCAGCAGCGGGAGTGAGAGCAGCGGGGAAACAAACCCCAGGTGATGTCTGTGCTCAGCGTGGTTCACTGTGATCTCGTCACATCTGAAAACACCCAATGTCTGCATGTGTGTGCTGGGCATAGATTGTGTGGCTACTGTAAAAAAAAGTTACATTTTATTGCACACTTTCAATCCCCAGGCCAAAATCAGCTTGGGGTTGAAATCCACCCCATGATAACTCGAGTGTAGTTTTTTTCATGACAAAAGGTAAGGGTTAACTATTAAATCTCCCCCCGCCCCCAAATGGATGGGTTTTTTTAAACTCATAAAATGAAAATGAAAAAGGTAAGTGCTGCACACCCCTATAGCAATGGAATTACACCAGGGATGGATTTGGTCTTCTCTGTAGCTTAAGCATTTTATAGGCAGTGAATGAGCCTGCAGTTATTCAGATTACTAAAAGCTTTGTTGTGGTTGACTTGAATGAGAAGTAAGATTGGGCCATAAGAGAATGGAGAGATAGGGTATTTTCAGACGTTACGAGATCACAGTCAACCACGCTCAATTCCGCGTGGTGGCTGTGATCTCCTAACGTCTGTTGGGGGAAACGGATGCTTCCCCCCAGATGTTACTGAGGCGTGGAATTGCATTCACCACGCGAGCGGCCGAAGCGGCGGGGCCGGAGGCCGTCGCATGTCGAATGAAATTCCATGCCAGGGTGAACCCCGGCGTCTCGTCTGGTCGGGCGCCATGGCCAGGGATCACCGGCGGTATCCCGGGCCATGGCGAATCCGGCCCAACATGGCGGCCTCATTGGCCCTGCCGNGCGAGCGGCCGAAGCGGCGGGGCCGGAGGCCGTCGCATGTCGAATGAAATTCCATGCCAGGGTGAACCCCGGCGTCTCGTCTGGTCGGGCGCCATGGCCAGGGATCACCGGCGGTATCCCGGGCCATGGCGAATCCCTCCCAGATTCCCTGCCGGGATCCCCCCGGCACGTCTGATATGGTGTGACGGGGTCATCCCGGCGGGGAATGGATTGGGTGTTTTCGGTATGGGGCCAACAGGCCCCATAACGTCTGAAAACACCCTTCGACAGGAGCTGCACTCCCATTTAAATCCACTATGTAGCCTAGTGGATAAACTGCTGGACTTAGACCTGTGAGAGTAGCATTCAACTCCTGTCCTAGTCATGAACTTGTTGGTAGCCTTTGACAAATCACTATCTCACATTCTCACTTCCTCATCTGTAAAAAGGGATAATAATGACCTACCTCCTAGTGTTCTTGCGAGGGTGAACTAGTTAACGATTGTAAAGCCCCTTGAACACTGAAATGACTATAGAAATAATTAATATTAAAGTAGAGCTGAAATGGGTAGCAGAATAAATGTTTGATGGGGTGTTTTCCCCCCTCATCATTTCAGGAAGGCTGTAGTTGATCCAAATGACATTCAGCACAATGTTTGAGAAACCAAGTTTTCACAATCAGTTGTTCTATTGTTTTTATTTATTTATGGTTTTGTTCATTTCCAGTTAAAGTGGTTCCCAGTTTTGTTTGTTTATAGTTTGGGCCATTGCCACCAGTAACAATGAGAAAGGGTGCAGAGAAAACTGGAACTGGAGAAACAACCAAAATTAATGGATCAAGCAAAATGAGCGGACTTCGCAGATTGAACAAAACTAACAAATGCCAGGAAAAGATGAACATGTCGGGTAAATGAACAAAGATCAGTCAAATATCATCTGATACCCGATTCATTCATTTTGGGCTGGATCAGACAAGGCAAAAATGGAACATTATAACCCCCATTTTACAGATGGCAATTACTGTATTGACATTTAAAAGAGAGCTGAATGCTGTTCACCTCGCGAACAGCAGAATGATGCCATCATTTGAATGTCAATATTAAAAATACCTTTTGTGTCAATGTAAAATTGCACTGTCCTGCTTTTCAGCAATCAGAACAACCGATCTGAATTTAAAGCTGAAATGGGTAGTGGATTTATTATTTGTGGGTAGCTCCTAGGCATGTGCAATTCATTTCCCTTTTTTTAATTACTAAAACAAATGAAGCCCCATTTGTTTTAGTAATTAAAATATGAAACTGCATGAATAAGCAAATGTTTTCTTTCATTCATTTTTGTTTTTAAAATAAAACGTAATTAAAAATGCACATGCACAAAATGGCCACCAGGGCCATTCAGCGCATACATGCCCTTTCCCAAAAAATGGGTGCTGATGCTGCCAGTGCCATTTTGGGAGATGGCTTTGATTGCGCAGAATGGCCCCAGCAGCCATTTTACTCATGTGTAGTGATTTTTTTAAATTTTACAATTTAAAATTTAAACAATAATTAAAAAATCACTGTGCACAAAATGGCTGCTGGAACGTTCTGTGACGGCGCATGCTCAGCCCTTTCCCCAAATAGTGCTGACAGTGTTGTCATTTTGGGAAAGGTCTGACTGCCATTTTGCGTATGTGCCGTGATTTTTTAAAAATTATTTTTTAACTAAAATAAATATGGTGGGGGGGGAGAGAAAATGGTAGGGTCATTTATAACACCACCACCCCTGCCAAATTATGGTTTTTTTGACAACAAAAATGAAAGCAATGTCTAAAATGAAAATGTTAGGGGTGCTTTCTGCACACACCTAGTAGTTCCCTGACAGTGAAAATGGCAAGTACAAAAACATTGATTGTGAGGAGTGGTTTTGGCTGCTTCATGGAATTTCTGCTGATACGTCCCAGGGAACAAACCTACACAACCCTGTGTTCACTCCATGAATTTCTGCAGGCTTTGTGTGACTGTAACATGTGTCCCCATGCTCGGCAACAGGAGGCAAGGCAAGGGTTATGTGTAGAAAAGAGACTAAGACTGTTTTCACATGGACGCCCCCCCCCTCACACACATGTGCGGGTGGGGGGAGCGCCCATGCGAACACCACGGCGGGTGCAGGGGGATGGACGGGTGCCCGTGGGAACACTGCGGGCAGTGGATGGAAGGTGCATGTACACTCCTGCGCTCCATCAACCTGCACCTATCACCTGCGCATGGAGCAACAGGCGCCAATGTCGGTTGCACCGTGCGTGGAGATGGATGGAGGTGGGTGGAGATGGGTGAGGGTCCATGGGAATGCACCCCCATGCACCGCCCACCTGCCGCACCACCCAACCATCCTCCCATGCACCTGCGCCCGTGTGAAAAGGGCCAAAGTAGTACAGTGATATCTTTTATTGGACCAACTCCAGTTGGTGGAGGTATACAACCTTTCAGACCATAGTCCTGGCGAGGTCCGAAAGCCTCCATGCCTCCTCCAACTGGAGTTGGTCCAATAAAAGATATCACTGTACTACTTTGTTTCTGTTGCCTATATTTGGGACCAAAACGTCAATCTTAGTTTCTCTACACATGTAGAAAAGAAATGTTCTTTGTGTGTGTGTGTGTTTGACCCTTTTCAAACAGGCATGAGTGCATGGTGTGTGTGTGTGCAGTAGATCGGTGGTGGTTGGGCAGTCGGTGGGGGTGCGTTCCCACAGACCCCTACCCCTCTCCACCCATCTCCACACACAGAGCATCTGACAATGACGCCTGTTGCTCCATGCATGCATGGGTGATGGGTGGAGCACGGGAGCGCCCACACACCCCCATCCACAGCATTTGCACAGACACCCACCCATCCCTCTTGCACCTGCTGTGGCATTCAAATGGATGCCCATCCCCACCCACCCATGTGACTGGGGGCGTTCATTTGAAAAGGGCCTTTGCGTGTGTGTTTCTGTGTCTGCCCCTGTGTGTCTGTGTGTGCATCTGTCTCCCTCCCTTTCACTCTTTCTGTGTCTCTTTGTCTGAGAGAGAGGGTGACCTACTTCTTAGGCCCTTTTCAAATGGGTGTGGGTGGATGGGTGGGCAGCGTGGCAGGTGGACGCTGAGTATGAGTGTGTTCCCACGGACCTCCACCCATTTCCACACACAGAGTATCCAGCATTGGTGCCCGTTGCTCTGTGCATGGGTGATGGGTGAATATAGGTGTTACACGGGACCACACATGTACCCCACCCGCTGGTCATGGCATTCCCACAGACTCCCACCCATCCCCCCCCTGCACCCACTGTGGCATTCAAATTGATGCCCCCCACACACACACAGATGGGGGGGTGGGGGCATCCATTTGAAAAGGGCCTTATTTTCATTTTTTAAAAACAAGTTTCCTCCTACCCAGCCTAGCCTCAAAATTATACAGTGGGCTATTTTAACTAGAACAGTCACAAAAACAAAACCACATAACATCTGTACTGGGGTCTAAGTGACCCCAAGTTTGTTTAAATAAATAAACAAACCCAGAAATGTATTCAAAAAGAACTTTATTATATACATTTAACTTTAAACTTATTTAACTCAATTCAATTCAATTTAAGCTTTATTAACGTAACCAAGGTATAGTCATATACAAACAAACATACATAAAAACCCACAAGGGAAAAAATGAAGATACCATGCTGCGGTCTAAGCCAGAAATCAAAACTAGTAAGTCAACAACAAATATAAAACATCTAAATCAATTTAAACCCCAAGAACAACTTCCTCCTGTCAAATGCTTGGGATAAGAAGGAGACTACCTGACTGGTAAGCACATCCCTCCCACCAGCTAATGCCAATGTTACCAGTGCATTCCGCTTCCAACCCCTATACTTGGAGAAAAAAACCCCCAGCAATTTCCCCCTCAAGTCTTCATACAATCTGCAAGAGAATAGTACATGAGCAGTAGTTTCCTCCTCCAATAAATCGAAAGGACAAAGCCTATCGGCAAAAGGGATAGCATCAAATCTCCCTTCCAGGACTTTAGCAGGGAGAGCTAACTATTTAACTATTAAATCATTCTTATTTTTTTAAAAAACCACTACACATTATCCATATAACAGACCTCAGTGGACTACGCATTTTAAGAAACTGACACACCAGTGACAAATTTCATCTGGAGTCTTACAGACCACCAACAACAACCCCAACAACATGTGGATGCAATTTATTTTGAAATGAAAACCACTAACAATATGATGATCAATCCAATGTTGAAAGATTCATACTGCATCAAATTAAAAACAACTGAGTCTGGAAAATCTGTTCAATGACTTTAGGAGTCTAATTGACCCCCAATACAATTGTGGCTACTTTGCGCACTACAAACCACAACAGATATGAGGATCAGACAAATGCTGTCAGGTTGTCTTCAACATTCTTTATGCCTAGTTAAAGCCGAGTAGCTCTGATGGTATAACTTTAGAAAGTAAAAGCGAGAGTTGGATGTTTAAGGTTGTTTTAGGTAAGGAACTGTATGTAGACATCAGAGAATCCACCACACAGGGGACAAGCCCTATGTTAGTGTTAATGTTTTGGAAAGAAAACATACATAATCAAGAAACCAAACCCATTATGATCAATATTCCAAGTTATTCTCCACAACTGAATTAAAGAAAGACAACTAACAGGTACAGCTGAGAAAAGGATACTGGAAAGTTCTCAAGGCTGCTTTGGGAAAAGTATTTAAACATTAGAGAATCCACTGCACACATGGAATGCATTATTGTTTTACACAGAAAACTTACATATGCAGAAAAATCTTGCAACTCATCACATGGTTCAAATTTGAACCCTTAACCTATCAGCCACCTGTGTTCTGTTCTACCACAAGAGCTACACAAAAAAGTTCTGGTTGTAGCATTTAATTCAGCCATAAGGAGGACATTCCATAGTGCACTGCACAACAAGCTAGATAGCTTTTTGTAAGGCTGTCACACAAGCAGTAGCAGTGTGCCTGGCTAGCTAAGCTTTGTGGCTGTTGTGCCAGGGGTCATCATGGGTTTTGATGGGTTTTACTGGGTATCTTCTAGTTAAGAGGATGCCTTTTATTAACTGAAGATGTGCAAGTTAATGAGTGTTAGGGTTTGGGGTTATGGAAGCTCAGTCTAATCCTGTTTATTTGGATCAGCTTAAAATGGTATCACCCACCAATACGAGGGAGGTGCTTGGGGTGAAGAGATCAACCAGTTGTGAATTAGATTCTTGCCCATCTTGGCTGGTGAAAGTCAGCCAGGAGATGTTGGAGCTGTTGCTGGCTGGGATTGTCAATGCTTCCCTTTGGGAGGGGAGGGTGTCAGACACCCTTAAAACTGCAGTGGTTCGTCCCCTGCTTAAGAAATCATCTTTGCGCGCTGACGCCCCAGCCAGCTATTGGCCTGTCTCTAACCTTCCATTTTTAGGGAAGGTTATTAAACAGGTGGTTGCCCAGCAGCTCCAGGCACATTTCGATACTCTTGGATTCCTGGACCAGTTTCAGTCAGGTTTTTGTCCTGGGTATCATGCAGTGACTGTGCTTGTGAGTTTGGTTGTTGACCTGCACCTGGAGATTGAAAAGGGGAATTCTACCTTGTTGATGTTATTAGATCTTTCTGTGGCCTTTGATGCAGTGTTGGTCATGAAATTTTGTTGGCATGACTGCTGGACCTCTGTGTGTGTGTGTGTGTGTGTGTGTGTGTGTGTGTGTGTGTGTGTGTGTAACCGCTCTTGAGTGGTTCCACTCTTTCCCATCAGGGAGATCCCAGCGTGGTGATGGGTGATTGCTTGTCATCTCTTTGGGACCTTCCCTGTGGTGTCCTACAGGGTTCAGTTCTGTCCTCCCTTTTGTTAAATGTGTATCTGAGACCACTGGGTGAGGTCATTTGGAAGTTTGGGTTGAGGTGTCATCAATATGCTGTTGACACTCAGCTTTACCTTTCTTTTTCATCTGAACCAGGTCCCACAGTCTTGGTGCTTACCCAATGCCTGGCTGCTGTCAGGGACTGAATGAGGGTGAACCAATTGAAGCTGAATCTTGACAAGACTGAAGTGATGATGGTTGACCAGTCTTGTGACTTCGAGGGGATTAGGACACCTGTCATTGATGGGGTCCAGCCTCCTCTGGACACTCCGGCTTGCAGCCTTGGAGTGCTTTTGGATGCATCGCTGCGCCTGGATTGTCAAGTTGAGGTGGTGGGTGGCCAGGAGCGCTTTTCACCAACTCCATCTGGTGAGGAGACTGCCGCCTTTTCTTTCTGATTCAGATCTGGCCATAGTCATCCATGCTTTCATCACCTCAAGGCTAGATTACTGCAATGCACTCTATGTGGGGCTGCCCTTGAAGACTGTTCAGAAGCTGCAGCTGGTGCAGAATGCGGTGGCTCGACTCCTTTCGTGGATGAGTTGCTGGGAGCACATTACACTGGTGCTCTGAAGTTTGCACTGGGTGCCTATAGCTTTCCGGGCAAAATTCAAGGTGCTGTTTTTGACCTTTAAATCCCTAAATTGTCTGGATCCCATATATCTGAAAGACTGCTAATCCACCATGTCCCTTTGTGGCCCCTACGGTTGGCTGGGGTGCTCTCTTGCATGTCCCATCTGTTGCCCTTAGCCATGGGGTGAGGAAAGCATTCTCGGTTGCTGCCCCCCATGTTATGGAACTCCCTTCCCCAAGAGGTTCATTTGAGCCCAGACCTGGCTGTCTTCCAGAGGCGATGCAAAACTTTTTTATTTAGGAAAGCATTTGACAGGCAAGGATAGGTGGGGTTTTGGGTGGGGCTATGGGGGAGTATGGCGGTCTGAGGGGTGTTTTTATTTTATGAATTTTAATGTGTTTTTAATTGTCTTTGCTCAGTGGATTGTGAGTCGCCCTGAGCTATGTGGGAAGGGTGGCATAGAAATCAATCAATCAAACAAACAAACAAACAAACAAAAACATCTAAATAAATAAATAAATAAATAAATAAATAAATCTTCCTCAGCCTATCCCATGGACATTTCATCCCTTGCTGAGGCATGGTGGGATAGTTGTCCAGATTTTCCCAGCATGCAGCGGTAAAATGTCTAGGCAGTTGGTGCAGTGTCATGACCCAAGGCCATGAGGTGGGAAATGGTACAAATATGGCTACAGCTCCACTCTATTTGTTGTAACCGGGTCAGATGAGAGTGTCATACACTTTTACCTCTAGTGGAGAAAGCCTAAATCAGTGGTAGGGAAACTTGGCTGCTTTTCATTTGGCCTTTTTCCAGTTCTTTGGTCTGGACCATGGATCCAATTCTTGCCCTCAAGCACTGAAAGAATGAGTTCAGGGGGAAAGGAGCAGAGATGGGGGCATCCACTCAAGGACTGAGAATGAATCCATAGTACAAATTCATTAACTAGAGCCCTTTCTTTCCTACTCCATCCTGAGCAGCGTGCACACTGTTGCAGAGTGAGCAGAAGCACTTCAACTGCATCTGCTCTAGAAGTTGTTCAGCTATGATTGCTGGGTTTCTTGTGACTCAGTTAAAGGGCATGAGCAGCCAGGGGGCTGCTAGGACTAATTGGGGGCACATGATAGGTTGGGGGCTGATTAGGTGACCAGAAGCCCTCAGTGGTAAAATCTAGAGCTGGAAAGCTCATATAAAGACACTAGGGAGAGGCAAGGGAAAGCTGGAGGGCTGTATGTCCAGTATAGAGGTTTCCCTGGAAGGCCCAGAGAAAGGGGCCAGGAAGACGGTCCAAAGATCCTGTTTACGCTGGACTGGGAAATGCCTGGCAAGGGGGCCAGGGCACAAGTTCTCACAAAAGAGTGAAGCGTAAGAAGAGGAGGTGGAGCCTGCCAGGATGGGGCTTACCTTAGAAGACAATAAGAGAACGAGGAACTGGCTGACAGGGGGTCAGCCAGGTCAAAGAGCCTGCTGTATTAGGTGCCCTACCTCCCAGAAAGGAGAAGCAATGATAAATGGTGATACATGGATTGTGAATACACAAGATGGTAAACTTGGTACTTTTCAAATAAAGGCACTTTGGGGAAGAAAACTGCACTTGGGCTGATTCTGGATAGGGATCCTGCTGGGACTTAACTAAAGACTGCTGCCTTGTTACAACACCCTTTAACTGCCCTGCCCTGCACTAACTTTTCTCTGGCCCGCAGAGCTTTCACTTATTTTCAAAGTATACCGCAGGAGGGAAAGGTTTCTCCACCCATAGCCTGAATCTCTCTGTGGTCTTGTTGTATGAGACTGGGCTGCTGTTTTAATTGTTGGGAGAATGGTATTCCTTTAAGAGCCTGCATGCTTC
This sequence comes from Sphenodon punctatus, assembly GCA_003113815.1. Taxonomy (NCBI): domain Eukaryota; kingdom Metazoa; phylum Chordata; class Lepidosauria; order Sphenodontia; family Sphenodontidae; genus Sphenodon; species Sphenodon punctatus. The sequence continues at coordinate 191,474 of QEPC01000805.1, read as the reverse complement.
CCAGCTCAGGCTGCTTTTAGATGAGCAGCATGCGCTCGTGCCAAAAAAATTAAATACCTCAATATTGATATCAATAATGAGATATTTAAGTCATGGCTGTAAAGGAATGCGTGAGCGGCAATAAGGCGCACATTGTCTCGTCTAAACCACACCCCTGACACTTTTACGAGATGCGTGGTTTTTTGGCGCGAGTGCGCGCCGCTCATCTAAAAGCAGCCTCTGTCTAGCATTGCAGGTTACATTTACCCTGGAGGGACAGTCTCACTATCCACTAGACACAAAGAGAGGCCAACTTTAGACACAGAAACTGGGTAAAACCTCTAACAGATTCCTCTTTCCCTCAAGTTCTGCCATATGAGTCCTTCATCAGAACCCACCAAACACCACAGGCCATGATCCACAGTACTCCAATTGAAGCCCATAAGGTTATCCCATCATGCTTCAGTTAGGGAAGCCATAGGACTTCAGTGGGACTACTCTGGAGTAAGGGTTTTGTGGACCGTGTCCGCAGGGTTTAAACGTTCTTCCATCTCCCAGGGGACTCTTTCATCAGGGAAACTGGGACACACCCTTCAACCTCCCTAATCCATGGCCAAATAAATCCCTCTGAGGATTTGAAAAGTTTAAAGGCAACAAGCAAAACAAAGGCCCCTTTCTCAACTTGTGACTATTTTGTTTTGTTTAATCATTATGTTTCCTGGGAGAAATGCTGGCAGCGCTTGAAATAAGACATGTTAATTAATGAACGAAGCACTTAATTTAGGTTTAATAGGATAATCCTTTCCTTTGTGTTACATAAAAGGCTAATTGAATATTAAGAAGATATTAGCTCAGAATTAACAGCTGTGGAAGAGAGGCACATTTTAGTGCAATGCTGCTAAAGGGGCTAGACCTGCTTTCTTTCCTTGGTCAAACTACTGGGGGAGGGGGTGGCACGCAAAGTGTTTGGGAACCATTGAGTCAGTGGAGGCTCCTGAGGAAGCACTTTAGGAGAAGGCTTCAGAATCAAAGGGCTGTGTGTTTGAGTCCTTAAGCAGTACCCAGCCATGGAAGTTGAAGTTAGGCCCCATGCAAAATGGTGGTGCGGGTCCTCTCCTGGCAGGAATCTTTGATACCCACACGCATTAGTAAAAGGAAAATGTTACTGTAATGGATTTGTGATGCTTGGTTAAACACAACATCCCCTTCAGGTGCTGGTGGGACTCCCTAAATCGCAGGCCTTACAGGACCGCCTATTCTGCATATGTTGTTTCTAGTTTACTCATGGACCCCATGTATTGGGGGCCCCTCCTGAACGGGTTCCTCCGTAGGACATGGCTTCCTGGGTTGGATCTATCTGTCAGTCTATATTTTATGCCAGTGCTTTTCACATACACACTGTCATTTCACTTTTATTAATGGACCCCATGTATTGTATGGGGGGGGCGGGGGTCTGCTCTTTCCCCTCGATCTGGCCTTGATCTTAAGGAAGTAGTTTTAAGACAGAGAGCATGTGGGAGACAGGTGTTCATTTCTCTCTCTGTGTCTTGTAGAGAGTCTCTGGAGACTGCTCCTCCAGGGTAAATGTAAGTCATGTACCCCTGCAAGGCTAGACTGGGATGACAAACAAGCAGGCTCTTAAGGGGATATCATTCTCAAAGTTGGGGGACAGGAGAGCACCCAATTGAAGCCTGGCAACCTAAAAGCCCAACCCTCATGTCCATGGGCCAGGGAACTTACAGGGGCCAATGCCCAGACACAGCAGTGGATTCAAGGCATCCTCTTACTCTTTGAGGAGGGAGCTGCAGAAGGTTCCCCCACTGCATTTCTCTGGGTGGCCCCAAGCTGCCACTGTTGGTACAATGACAGTTCACCACTGGCCCTCCTGGAGAAGCAGCAACAAAAGCAGCCAAGCACAGGAGGGGGACTGGAGGAGGAGGAGCAGATTCCCCCTGCCCAAGCCCTGATGAACATCATCAGCCAGGAGCTTGAGGAGTCATAACTTTTCCATTGCCCAGACGGCAGCAGCACACAAGCTTTCCTCTCTTACAAACCTGTCTTCACCCTGGGGAAGCTAATGCTGAGATTGAGATTAGAATTATTAGACTGAGACAGAGCCCTGCGGGTGTCCAGTCCAAGCTTTGACCCAAGTGGACACCTGTGGAACTGTTATGTCTAAAAACACCCATCAGATGTTACCCTGGACTGGACCTGGGGTTTGCACAGGCTGTGGCAGTGCATAGCCCAGGCTATGGCTCAGGACCATCACCGAGGAACACCCTGGGTTAAGCACTGCCATGCCCTGTGCAACTGGATTCTGGACCGGGGAAGAGTGGGCTGTCACATTTGATGGCCCGCTCTGACTTACCCTGGTCCGGGTCCACTGTTCTTTTGTGCAGAGGCCACCATGGCCACCCACCAGGGAGGAGAGCAGTTCACACAGCAGTGCGTGGGGCAAGGCTGTGTGTGGACCCATGTCCACACTTCACTCCGCCCTCTCCCCACCCCTCCCCTCCCCAGCCCGGTTGCCATCATGTTTTTTCAGCAGCCAAGACAAATCCTGCCCGGAGTGAGGGCCCTCATCCCAGGCAGGATTAGTGTGTGGTGGTACTAGGCATCATCACATATGAGAACACTCTGAGATTGAGATTAGAATGAGCCTTGTGTGGAGCAAGTGTGCTGGGTTTCAATTTGCACCAGACAAACAAAGTCCAGTCCAGTCCCATCCTTACTTGACACCTTCAGGAGGCAGAAACTTCAGGGAGCAGAATTCACTGTCACAAGATATCCTTGAGGAAGGTATTTAGCAGGATTCCAAACCCAATAGGAGATTTGCAATGTTGAGGAGAATCAAGAGTTATAACAATCAAGATCTAATATATGCAAGAGTTTTGGAAGGGATATAAATCCTCATGTTTCACAGCATAAACCAACCATTAAGTAAGAGCTAGAATTTGGAAGAAACTTATCCTGGGGGCAGGTTATCCCCAAACTGCCTCCTGTAGGTTTCCTGCCCCGTCCTATAAAGTAATTGTTTCTGGCTGCTGCCAGAGATGGAATCATGGTCTCGATGGACAGGGTCCACTCTCCTTCCTATGGTTCTAAAACTATTAGTTATGCAGAAGTTTTCTCTTGCTGTATATGGAACTGCTACCTTATTTTATTCGTGGATGTATTTATTGCCACTTGTTCAATTACATTGCTGCAAAACCCAAGTGATAAAACCCTCAAATTACTCACAGCACTTCCTTGTTTTCAGGGAATAATTACTGTGTTTCTAAACACGGTGTAATTCTTCACTAGGGGAAATTTAGGCTTGAAGGAGTATTTCCCCCCCGTAATTTATGCTACATAATAAAATAATTGTGCAATTAGTGATAAATTGTTTCTCAGCGCTTAGCCTTATATATCTCTGCCCTCACCAAATGTTTTTTCTCTCTCTCTCCCATCTCTCCTCTCCTCTTCTCCTGTCCCACCATTTAGCTTAGAAAATGTGGTGTGTTGACGGGGAGGGCTGTGGACTCTCCTTCCTAATAAACTGGTTCTATGCTGTTCCTGCAGCAAACATACACCCCTGCCCATTTTGTACAGCAGAGGAGAAAACTCCAGTGGTTAAGGTGCTAGCTTGGGACATGGTACCCAAGACAGTATTCAGCTCCTGGCTCTACCCTCAAGTGCTCTTTCACAAAGTACGTTTACCATGTAGCAGTGATCCCAAGCATGCAAACCTTAGCATGGCTGCATGATAAAATATGGGCTTTGATTTACACCTCACACCAGCTATGTGTTCAGGATTGTCGACACGGGCCATCCTGAACACATAGCTAATCCCCCCCCCCCCCCACACACACACACATTTGCACATAACAGCTATTGGGTATTTTCAGATGTTACGAGATCACGCTCAACCACAGTCAATACCCCGTGGTGGGGAATGGTCCCGTAATGTCTGTTGGGGAACCGGAAGTTCCCCCCCAGATGTTTGCCATAGTCAATCACGGCGGGGAATCACATTCACCACGCAATCGGCAGAACTGGTGGGGCTAGCACCGGTTGCGTGGTGAATGCGATTCCCCGCCGTGATGAAGGGGCCCATCTCGTCTGGACAGAAACCACGGCCCGGAATCCCCGGTGGGATTTCGGGCCGTGGTCAATTCGGTCGAGCGCTGCGGCGGCATTGGCTGCGGCACCCGCCCATCTCCCCAGAGGGTGGGCAGCGGGGGAGTGGGGGGGAGGGGCAGAGTGGCTTCACATTGCGCCACACGGCCCCACCCCCTCCTCGATTCCCCGCCGAGATCAGCCGGCATGTCTGTTGGATGTGCTGGAGTGATCCCGGCGGGGAATCATTTGGGTGATTCCGGGACGGGGCGAATGCCGCCCCGTCTCATCTGAAATCACCCATTGTGTTTGAGCGGTAGGGGCTTATGGATCTCAGGGAGCACCTAGCAGCAGAAAGAGAAGATACGGGAGCCGGATTTGTTCCTGCTGCTGCTGCCTGGTGCCTCCTGCAACATATGAAAAGCAGGAGCAAGAAAAGAGAGGGCGAGGAGGAAGGTCCAGGGGAAAGCTGCAGTCTGCTCCCCGCCACCTTCTCTCATGCTGATCCAGGTCTCAGGTACAGTAGCAGCTGTGTCCTTGGATCTCATGACAACTATATGAAACTGCCTTGCCTGCATGGTGGGTTGGTGATGGACCCAGTGGCTCAAGTGCTGGGGAGTGTGAAACAAAGTAGCTGTTACACATCTGCAATTTGGAGACAGTATTTGGACACCATGAGTGGATGACACTGGTTATCATGATGACAAAAAACACCCATGGACAATTGCTCCTTGAAAATCTGCAGCAGCCAGCTGATGTTTTGACTCCCACGGGGCCAATGTAATGTGTGAACAGTTTCAAAAGGTAGGCTGATCAGCTAGGGGTGAGGAGAAGGTTGTGCTGTCAAAATGTTCTGTGACTGACCAGCTGAAGAGTTGATACATGGGGCAGCAGAATCCTCTCATCCTGTCTGCTATAGCTTCAGTCTCTCCCTGGTCAGGACTGCTGTGAATCAGGCTGCAGGCTCTGTCCCAGAACATCAGCAACTTTCCTGTTCTCTTCCTGGCCAGGGTAGCTGTGAGCAGATTGGAATATTTATTTATTTATTTATTTATTTATTTAAATGTATATCTTGCCCAGTCCTATGGGCAGGAGCACATGTGAAAACAATCAGACTCCTTATAGGAGCTTAGGCTTTGCCATGAATTGTCGTTTCATCTCTAAAGCTTGCGAGGATGCTTAGAAGTAGATTTGAATTCAGGGCTGAAATGAGATTTTGCCCTTCTTGAAAATCTCATCAAGAATAGGCTTCTCAACAAGATTTTTTCGTCTTGAGATTCTTGCGAGAAACTTGAGAACTTTTAAATAGCAAACAAATAGTCTGTGTGTAGGCAAAAACGGGCACCATGGCCATTCTGCGCATGTGTGGCCATTTCGCACATGCACAGATCATTTCAGGGGCATTTTTTAGATTCTGAAGTTTCTGTCAAGAATCTCGAGTTTCTCATCAAAATCTCAAGAGATCTTGCTGGGGCTTCAAGATTCTCGCGAGAATTAATTTCATTCTCGTTTCAGCTCTTCTGAACCAAATATATATTTAAAAAACCTATCCACAGTTAATACTTGGTATTCCAGCTAGTCTGGCAGTTATTCGGTAATGAATCTATTACTGTGGCAGTTAACCACCGAACCTGATTAGCAGAGAATACCGCAAAAGTGAAATGATTTACCCCATTAGTAGAGGTGGGAAGTTCGGTTCCCCCGGTATCCAATACTGCCGGTATTTTGCTGTACCGGACAGTATCGGACTAATCCGGTTACTGGGGGTACCGGTACCGGTTCCCCCGTGCCGGATTTGTTTACATTGCGACCATTGAAATGAATGGTCGCAATGTAAAAGAAGAAAGAAAGAAAGAAAAAAGATTTCCCTCCCCCATCCAGGCTGCGCGGGTGGAAGGGGGGTCACCCCCCACCCACTCTGCCCAGGCTGGATTTTTAAAGAATTTTTTTTTTAGCCGAAGTCCCTGCTAGTGCGGGCTCCGGGGCGCCGCCGTGCTGGTGGTGGCAACCCAGAGCCCACACCAGCAGATACTAGGGTGATCCCTGGGGTGGGGGGTGGTTTAACACCCCCCCATCCCAGGGATAACCCTACCCCCCCACCCAGAGATCGCCTACCTTTTGCGCTCCAGGCGGCGGCGGCTGCACGGCGGTCTGGCGGCTTCAGCACTGGTTGGCCTTCCAGGGAACTTCCAGGTTTCCCCAGAAGGCCTAGTCAAGCACTGAAACCAGCCAGCGCTGAAGCCACCGGACCGCCATGCAGCCGCCACCACCGCCGCCCGGAGCGCAAAAGGTAGGTGATTTCTGGGTGGGGGGGGTAGGGTGATCCCTGGAATGGGGGGGGTGTTAAAGCACCCCCCACCCCAGGGATCACCCTAGTATCTGCTGGTGTGGGCTCCGGGTTGCCACCACCAGCACGGCGGCGCCCCGGAGCCCGCACTAGCAGGGACTTCGGCTAAAAAAAAAATTCTTTAAAAATCCAGGCTGGGCAGGGTGGGTGGGGGGTGACCCCCCTTCCACCCGCATAGCCTGGACGGGGGAGGGAAAGTGTTGTTGTTGTTTTTTTCCATTGATTTCAATGGGGACAGTTCCCCATTGAAATCAATGGAAAAATACCGGTACCGGTATACCGGTTTTAATTAGGTAAACCAGATTTTTGGGAACCGGTATCTGGTAAAACCGGTATCCAGTTTTTTGGGTGAAGTCCCACCCCTACAGCCATTACCAAACTGTGTTACAGGATTACTGCATTACTGCATAACTGAATGTTACCATTACTACTCTGAAACCAGGTCTGGAGCAGGGAAGGCAGGAATGTGTAGCAGGGCCATCGTTTGTTTTAGTTTTAGCTTGTTTTTAGACGGTTTCGTGAAGGACTCTACCATTTTAGTTTATTTTTTCATTTTATTATATTAAAAATCATAATTTTAAAAAAACCACAGCACATGTGCAAATGGGCGCTGGGGCTGGTTTTTTGCATGCTGTCAGCGCCATTTTGGAAAAGGGCGTGCATGCACAGAATGGCCTCGGTGACCATTTCACACATGCGCAGTGATTTTAAAAAATATTTTTTATAAAATAAACAAAACAAAAATAAAAATGAAAAAGGATGAAATCAAATGAATGTTGTTTGCTTATTCATTCATTTTCATTACCTTAGTTATAAAAGCTAATGGGGCTACAATCATTTTTTGTAATTAATTAAACAAGATGAAACTGCATACCCCTAGGGGTGGGAGTAAATAGGAAAGGAATTCTGGGCAAATGTTAATGTGATAAATGTTAATGTGGTAAATGGTCATGTGGTATATATGGTACAATGAGTTCTCATGGTAAATTGGTTATATGGTTAACAAGATAATCTGCCAAACAGCCAGATGCTGCTCAGTATCCACAGCTTTCCCGATACTGTGGATGCCATGGATACAGTCCTCTACTGCGCTGTGGTGGTTATTTGTTTATGCTCTACTCTGAAGTGGCAGTGACGGGATGGCCTAGAAGTACCGGATGTAGGGCGAACATGCAGGAGTTGGAGAGAAGGCTGACCTGGGGTGCGCTCAGTGAAAGAGACACCAGGCTGAGGGATATTATCTTGTCAGCTCAAACCAAAATTATTTCTTGGGTTGCTGGGGAAAGAAGGCTTAGTTGATCATTTGGTGTGTGTTTGTGTGCAGAGGGTGTAATGTATGTGTGTGTAGGGGGGGTAATGTCTCTGTGTTTGTGTGTCTGTATATATGTCTGTGTTTCCTCTCTTGTTCACTTTTGATCCCCTGGGCCAATTTCAACCAAATTTGGTAGAGAGGCAGGAGAGCGAAACAATATCATAGAGCCGTAACATTTTCCAACAGTAGGATGAGCCAGAGGGGAGATATGCCCCTTTTTGTAGCCAAAAGGTCCCATTCAGGATCCATTTGTTCAGATACACAGAACAACTTACTTTATTTTGATGATGCTGATTCCAAACAAAAGCTTTCATTCTGAAAGAGGACATTGTGAAAGAAAATATTCCATTTTAACTTGAAACATTGACTGAAAGTGTCATTTGTTTGTTGCCATTTCCCCATCAAACTAGAGGAAAATGTCTTAAAGATGCCCTTTTACTGTGGGGAATTTTGACTAAGCCACATTTTCTGATGGGTGAAAGTAGCGGGAGGTATTATCAAATTCTGGGAAACTGGTGGGGGTAAGCTAGTTAAACCAGCTATTAAGCTTATGGTTCATAAACTTACACCACAAATGCTTTATGGGGCAGAGTTATGGGGTTTTGGTGCCTCTACTTTGGATGTAGTACAAAATAAGATTCTTAGAAAGATCTTAGGGGTGCCAATGTATACACCAGTAGCCTTTTTGAGGGCAGAGACTGGAGTCATCTCTGTAGCTTGTTGAGTTCAGGTGGCTATTTGTAATTTTTGGACCAGACTAATGTATATGCCTAAAAATAGCCTTCCATATGCCTGCTGGGAGGAGCAAGAAAACTTCAGGAATAAGTACATATGGAGAACCCGACTTGTAAGGCTCTTGGATGAAAGTGGCTTTTCTCTTAAGGCCCTAGAGGGACTTCTGAGAAGATCCCTGAAAAAACTGCTTGAATTCCATTTAGTAGACATATCTAAACAACAGGATATGGTGTTAGTCACGGATTCAGGGGTTGCGCCTCAGTACGGTAGGATAAAAATGATTCACAAATTAGAACCCTACTTGGTTCAGTTATCAAATTTTGCTCTGAGGAAGGCATTATCACTGGCCTGTTTCCAGCAAATGCCCTCAAATGTTTTGGAGGGTAGACAGGGTGGCGTTCCCTACCACCTAAGGATATGTGATTGTGGAGCACAGACAGAAGATTTAAATCATTATTTATTTGAATGTCCATTGTCTACAGAGGTCCAATATCAATTTAGGGGGCTGCTTGGTTTGGAACCTGATTGGTGGAATTATGAACAGAAGTTAACTTATATCCTGGCAAACGCAAATGTGGGGATAATGTATAGGGCGGCCAACTTCCTTTTCCTGCTTGCCAGGAGAAGGGACTTGGCACAGTCTGGTATGGGAAATTCTAAGAATTCTTAGATTTCTCTTTGTCTTTTAAGAGCATATTTTGGATCAGGTCCTGAGCTTTTTTGTTGTGTATTTTTGTGTAAAAGTACATCTTTTTTTAAGATGGGTTTATTTTAAAGTACTCTGTTGATTTTTTTACACTTTGTTTTGTGCGTGTTTTGATTCCATTGTATCGACCAAACGGTCGTATCAATAAAGATTTATTATATTTATTATATATATTCTGATGGGTAAAAGTGTTTCATTTGAAATTTTTCAACCAAGCTCTGGTAAGAAGACAGGTTACGTGTATATAGCAATAATATCAATCTCTCTCTCCTCCTGAATCTCCCCTTTAGGACCCTGATCCTATACTGATGAGAACAATACAGGGAAGGGTCTTTTTTTTTCTGGCCTGAAATTGCCTCTAGTCTCAGTCATTTGCCTCTGTCACTTAACTACAATCAGGGTGATTTATGCAGCAGGGTAGAGGGAGGTTATTTAGCTATTGTTTTAAAAACAGGTGCAGAGAAATGGGAGGGAGGCAGGGAAGGAATGGAGATATATTTCATTTGTAATTCAAATCCTGCCACCTGGGAGAGTTTAGGTGACAGGCAGGGAGAGCTGGTGTAATTAATCTCCAGGGCTGGGAGGAGACGAGGGAGCATAGAAGTGTCTGTGTTTTCTTGGAGTCAGAAGTTTGGACTCTCTAAATGCCAGGTGGAAATGATGTCTCAGCGGATGTGGTGGTTTCATGTTGGAGGGGCGCTAGGGGGACAATAGGGCAGTTGCAGCAATTGAGGCAAGGCAAATAGACTCTTTGATTCCAAAGCCAGAAGGGAGCCCATGATTATTATCCACTGCACAATGCAAATATAGGAACTCCGCACCTCCAGTGTCTCCTGCACTTTCCCAGCAATAAACAGGCCATGAATAGAGTTGCCACCTCTGTGGGTTTTACCTGGAGTCTCTAGGTTTTGACCTAAAGTCTCCAGGCTGTGTAGGAAGTCTTGATTTCTCTGGGTCAGTCGGGGACTCCAGTGGCTAACCTGGATAATCAGGACTTCTGGTAGAGGCAGGGGCAGGCACATCAGCAAGGGAGCAGCCTATAGGGACTTTGCTGCCCTGTTTCCAATGTGATCCTGCTCCTATGGAGTGCTGTAATGTCAATAACACTGATACTCTGCAAACATGGAATTATTTCAGAATGGGTGTGTGGCAGCCTCCTTGTCACGCCTCCTTTCCGATGTAGCCCCACCCTCTGTGGAGCATTGTGACATCATGATTCCCAGTAAAGGGTGGGATAGGGTTACATTAGAAAGGAGGCATGACATCCCCTTTGCCCTTCCCAATCCAACGTGGCCCCGTCCCCTCCAGGTTTCCTCTTGAAGGGAGGTGGCAACCCTAGCCATGGAGTCCAATTTACTTCCCACTCTGCATGATTTTGTACATCCTCCACTGTCAGCGATACTGACATGTCGGGGATGCTGTAGGACAAGGTGTGTGTCGCCAGACAGGGAGCAGCAGTGGTAGACAGAGAAGCTGCAGTTCTGTATTGCATGTTCAGGAGACATGGCACAGAACAGATAGCTCCGCAGAGGCAAAGGTGATGTGACCCAAGTGGAGGAATGATGATGAATTCATCCTCAGGTGTCCTTATCTGTTAACCAATAACCATCACATTTATATAGGCCCCTCCTGCCAAAGGCAGCTCAGGGCAACTAACAATTTCATTAAGATACAATTATAAATACAATAAAACACAACTCATAACCAAAAGGAGAAAGCTAAAAGTATAAATAAACCACTCCCACCCTAACCCCCAACCCCACTTCCTGTCACCCTCGCCAAAGGCCTGGCATAATAGCCAGGTCTTACACACTTGTTGAAAGGAAGGGAGGTTCAGGGTCAACCAGGTCTCTGCTGGTAGGGAGTTTCACAGTCTAGGTGCAGACACTGAGAACACCCTCTCCATAGTCACCCTCTGGGAAATCTGGGGGACTTCAAGAAAAGTGCCCCCGGTTGACCACAGGGGCCAATCCAGGGCCCGGGGAGTGAGGTGGTTCTGCAGGTAGGTAGGGATCAGGCCATTCAGGGCTTTATAGGTAAGCAACACCTTGAATCGGGCTCGGAAAAATATAGGCAGCCAGTGCAGAGAACAGAGCACAGGTGTAATGCGCTCACGGGGGCCCGTCCCCATAAGAAGGCGGGCCGCCACATTCTGCACCAGCTGCAGCTTCTGGACCACCATCATGGGTAGCCCCACGTAGAGTGTGTTACAATAGTCTAGTCTCAAGGTAATGAAAGCATGGATGATGCTGACCCTGTTGGAGTCCGAGACATATGGCCAAAGCTGCCACACCAGATGTAATTGGCGCAATGCATGCCTCGCCACAGCCCCCACTTGGACATCCAGGGGGAGGAACCAGTGGGGGGCAAACCCCATCAATGATGGGGGATGCCACTCCCACCACCTTACCCACCAGCATCACCTCCGCCTTGTTGGGATTCAGCCTCAATTGGCTCACCCTCATCCAGTCCCTCACAGCTGCCAAACATTGAGTAAACACTGAGACTGTTGGGTCTGGGTTGGATGAAAGAGAGAGGTAGAGTTGGGTGTCATCAGCATATTGATGACACTGAACGTCAAACCTCCTCACGACCTCACCCAACGACTGCATATACGTGTTAAACAGGAGAGGGGACAGTATGGAACCCTGTGGGACTCCACACGACAGGTCCCAGGGAGATGACATACAATCCCTGGGCACCACCCACTGAGTTCTTCCAGTCAGGAATGAGCAGAATCATTCAAGAACAATACTGCTCACCCCGGCCTGATCCCGCAGCCGAATCACCAACATCTCATGGTCAACGGTTTCAAATGCAGCCAGCAGATCTAACAGAATCAACAGGGTTGAATGACCCTGATCTAATTCGTGGTGGAGGTCATCAACCAAAGCCACAAGTGCAGTCTCGGTACCATAGCCCAGATGAAAGCTGGACTGTGAAGGATCTAGAAAACGGTGCGGTCCAGATGCTCCTGCAACTGCCGAGCCACTACCTGTTCAATAACCTTCCCTAAAGAGGTTAGTAACTTATGCTGGTTTGTGATGGTAGAGCTTCCTGGAGAGCTGTTAGATTTTGATTGTTCATGCTATGGGATGACTTAAATTGTTGCAAGGCTAGAGAACTTGGAGAATCCCAGATAGAGCTGGACCATACTTACTGCTTTGAATTGCCTGTTTTTCAACTCACTTCCTCTGTCAGCTTCAGCTTGGAGGTTCACTCATCAATGGAGCTCTGTGTGTAATGCAAGAGAACTGGCCTTGCCCCTTATGTATTCCCCTTAATGTGTGACTCTTAGTGTCTGTGAGGCAGCAAGGTGGTAGAGACAGTGACCCATAGACTCCTAAGAAGCTGAGTGAGAACCTGGGTGTCTGTAATGACTAGCGGCGGGATCACCGGCATTTCCGGTATCCAATAATGCCGGTACTGGGGCGTACCGGCATTATCGGATTCAACCCGGTAAATCCGGTCCGGTTACCAGATTCCGGGTACCGGATTTTTTTTTACATTGCAGCCATTTAAATGAATGGCTGCAATGTAAAAAACCCACCAAAAAAGTAAAAAACCCTCCCCGAGTCCAGGCTGCGCGGGTGGAAGGGGGGACACCCCCCACCCACCCTGCCCAGCCTGGATTTTTCAACCTAGAGCCCCCCCATCACCAGCGGCCGCAGCATCCCAGCAGCAGCCGGTAAGTATAGACCTGATTCCTGGGGGGGGGTGTTTAACACCCCGCACCCCCCCAGGGATCACCCCTACTACAAGTTCCCACTGTACCTTTTAGTTCAGCTGAGCTCCAGGTGCAGCGGTGGGTGGTCCGGCGGCCTCAGCGCCAGCTGTGGCTTCCAGCATCAGAGATGCTCTAGGCCTTCTGGGGAACTTCCGGGTTTCCCCGGAAGGCCTACAGCGTCTCTGACACCGGCAGCCACAGCCGGCGCTGAGGCCGCCGGACCGCCCGCC
>QEPC01000805.1:134847-178251 GCA_003113815.1 Sphenodon punctatus | reverse complement strand
GCTGGGGGGGGGCTCTGGTTGAACTTGCCCGCCGGAGGGGATTTTTTTTTTTAAAATCCAGGCTGGGCAGGGTGGGTGGGGGGTGTCCCCCCTTCCACCCGCACAGCCTGGGAGGGGGAGGGGGGAGGAATTTTTTTATTCCATTGATTTGAATGGGGACACAGTGCCCCATTGAAATCAATGGAATAAAACCGGTACCGGTATACCGGATTTAATCTGGGAATCCGTTTTTTTGGGAACCGGAAACCGGTAAATCCGGTATCCGGTAATTGCCCTGGGGTCCCACCTCTAGTAATGACACAGACACTTAGGCCGCTTTTAGATCTCCCACCCCCCATGTATATTCTGGCTGTGGCAGCCAGAATATGTGCGGGGATCAGTCAGTTTGAAAGCCCCCCCCCTTTCCTGGCTTTGTCAGCAAACACCCGCAGAGATACAGAGCAGGGTTTCCTACTCTGTATCTCTGCAGGTGTTTGGGGGGGGCTTTCAAACCAGGTGGCACCCCTCCCGCAGCCAGAATATGCGTTGGGAGGGAGGTGAGGTCTGAAAGAGGCCTAAGTGACAGCCTGGGTGATACTGTGGCTTGTAGAAGAGTGTGGGTGTTTGTCGACGCACCCCAATGAGACACAGAGACAGTATTTGGTTTCCAATCTGGCCGCACTCATTTATTTAGATAAATGGAGTTGATGGTCGGTGGGCAAATTGCCTCAAACAATTCCGGTCCAGTATGCCAACTCTAATGTAACTTATTAACACTTCTTAACAAGGTCCTGCCCAGATGTGCCCTCCGTTGGCAGTCCCATAACCAAGAAACACCCCCTCCTTCGATGGGACGTGGCCTAAGGGCCTAGCCCAACTGTGGGCCGAGCAAGGAGTTAAGTGCCCGCAAGGCCCAAAGACAGTGCATGTCTTTACAGAGCCAGCTAAGACCTCGCTCCCAGGGAAGTGACCCCAGTGCATGCTGTTCCCCCCATTACACTGTATGTCCTTTCCCCATCTCTTAGGGAGATGACTCTTAATTATCTTACTATCTTACCTATTAATCCTATGATGGCAAACTGGACCCCTGCCACAAAGGGGCGAATCCTCTGAAATGCTCTGACCCCCACCGACTAATCATCCAATAAACTTCCTAGGTGACCTGCCAGTGCCGCCAAGTAAATTTCATTACCTGCCTTTGCTAGGTGGACCCCATCTTCCTTATATCATTCGGGTCTGGTGTGTACTATCCCTGTTTGCTTAATAATGGTCCCCCCTAGCCCTTTTACCCACTTGGTTACTGCCCTATTAACGTTTTTTCTTGCCTTATCTACCCTTCCCGGATGGTGCGCCCTATCCCAACTAATTCTAGGTATCCATTCCAACCAAACTATGTGAACTCCCTTGAACCAATCCCTAACTACTAACAAATCCTTTTTTATATTTATCACTAAGTTAATCCCTTTTCTCACCGGCAGATCGTTCTCTCCTAAGTGTATTACCAATACGTTGGGTGGGGGAGATTCCACCATCCTACGAAGCGTTGGTAGGAGTTGGGTCCAACGCAACTCACTCCTACCCATCCATTTTATCTATGCTTTTTTATGCAGGCACAGGTGCACCCCCCATGAGGACCCTTCAGCCGCAGTGCCTGCCCAGCGAACAAGGCTGTGCCCAATGATCCATATCGCTTGATGCGATCTCCTAGCCGGTCTGCGGCCTAACAGGAAAACAAGAGAGAAATGGGTCAGATACAACTTGTCCTAACATATTTCTTTTAGGCCGTCGACCTCCATCTTCCTACAGTCATGACTGCAGTTTCAGGCAGGCCCACTGCTGCAGCCATAGTAGCTGCCCCTATCCGAAATGAATGGGACCCAAATTCTAATGGGGGGAGCCCCACCTTCCTCAAAGCACTTCGGAGTACCACTGTCAACTGATGACTCGTAACCACTGCCCCCTTTTTGTGAATGAACAATTCTCCTTGCACCATCGGTCTTACCCTCAAATAATGTTTCCCCTGTTCGTATGGGCATATCTCCACCAGGCCTGCTCTAAAAAGCTGGACTACGAGTCCCCTATGTTTTTGGTCTGTTTTCGAACACTGAAGCCGTATCCTGAGCCTGTCTTCACCAACCTGCAAATCTAATAATCCTAAAGCTCGGGCGGTAGTATCCCTTGCAGAACTGCATACTAGTTCACTAATTCTAAAACCTCCGAAGTACATAATAACAAATATTGTTGTGAACAATTGCACTTCGTAAACATCATAACAAGCTGCGGGAAGGGACTCCACTATCTGGATCAGGATCGGGGTTGTTATTGGGGCACGTGTCCTGTGTTGTGCTGCAGAGGACCTGGCCCAGGCCTCCAACATGCGTTTTATATAAAAAACATTGTCAGGTGGCAGAAAACCTTTCAGTCTGATAACAAAGGTCAGGGTCGCAAGTTTCCCAGCTATGGTACCGCTTGCTAACCCTTTTTGCCTCAAGGCCTGTGCAAACTGTATGGCTTCTGCCTCGGCTATGGGAAAACCAGTACCCCATCCCTTACTAGCCCTGAATTCCTGGAATTCACGGCAAGCCCTACCGTAGGCGGTCTGTGTTCTAGGAGCCAGGGATCCCTGGACGGTGGTTCAAGCTCTACTTGCCAACACTCCATATTTTTGGTGGCAAAGAATCTGGGTCTGCATTGGCGCCTGGTGCCAGGTGCCGGAAACGCCCCATCTGAAACCGAGACAATGCATCAGCTATGCCATTGTTGATTCCTGGGACGTGTCTTGCCACAAACATAATGTTGTTACGTAAACATTCCAGGACTTATGGTCGAACCAATCCCATCACCCTTGGCGACCGTGATGACAGCCTGTTCACTACGTGGACAACTGCCAAGTTGTCGCACCAGAACACCACCGTCCAGTTAGCAAACTCCCTAACCCAAAGCAGTACTGCTACTACAATGGGAAAAAGCTCTAAAAAGGTAAGATCCCTGGTGATTCCTAATGTGTGCCAGTCACTTGGCCATGGTGCAGCACACCAATGGTTCCGGAAAAATACTCTGAACCCGGCCCCACCTGCCGCATCTGATTGAACTTGGAGGTCATTTTGGAGGAGCCATTGCTCCCTCCAGAAACTGACCCCATTGTATTCCTCAAGGAAGGTTAGCCACACCTGTAGGTCTTGCCGCATTTCGTTGGTGACCCTTATGCGGTAGTGGGGGGGGGGCAAATTCCCTCTTAGTTTTTCATATAATCGGGACAAAAATGCCCGCCCCAGGGCAACCACTCTACAGGCAAAATTTAACGACCCCACCAACGATTGCAACCTCCTAACCATAACCTTCCGGACCCCTATGCACTCTTTGATCTTGTCCCTGATCCCTTCTAGCTTCTCCTCTGGTAACCTCGATGTCATTTGTTCTGTGTCAAGCTCAATCCCCAAATACGTGATCCTTGTTGTTGGCCCTTCGGTTTTTTCAGGAGCAAGGGGAACGTCGACCTCCTGGGCTACTTCCTGAAATAATTCCGAGGCGGCCGCACATTCCCCGGACTGGGGGCAGCCTATTATCAAAAAATCATCCAAATATTTTGATACCGTTCCCCCTTTTAGCCTTTTACCAAATATCCACGCAATCAGGGTACTGACTCGCTCGAACATGGATCAAGAGATCGAACAACCCATAGGCATGGCTCGGTCATAGTAATACTTTCCCTGGAATTGGAAACCCAAAAGATGAAAACTTTTGGGATGCACCGGCAGCCAACAAAATGCCAATTTTACATCGTATTTCACCATGAGGGTTCCCTTACCTCTCGCTCTTACTTTGTCTACTGCCTCATCAAAGGGTGCATACTTGATTGTCATCAATTCCTGGGGAATAGCATCGTTCACCAAGCCACCCCTAGGGTGAGACAGGTGGTGGATAAGTCAAAATTCCCCGGCTGCTTTTTTGGGAATGATTCCTAACGGGGACACTACCAAATTGTCCATGGGGGTGGGGTGGGGTGATCGAATGGGCCTGCTATCCTTCCTTCCGTAAGCTCTTTCTCTAATTTCACCTGTACTACCCCTTCCATGCCCGTTATAGATTTCAAATTGCAAACTGTCCCTTGCTGCTGCACTGGCCCGGCCAGTATAACAAACCCAACTTTAAAACCTTGAACGATATAACCTACTTCCTGCCTATTCGGGTGACCCCTCAGTGCCCGTTCTAAACATTCAGTTTTGACCGGGGTCGGCCCCTTTTGAAGCACGTGATCCCACCTGGGGGCCTTGCCCCCCTTTTCTTGCTCCTCCCCCATAGTTAAATGCCGCTTTCCCACTCTTTTGCCTGGGCCAGGGGCAATTAGTGTTCGGGTGACCTCCCCCACAGCTTGAGCAGTTATGCCTAAACTTACACACTGTCCTGTTACATCTACCCCCTTTATTGAAGTCCCAACATGTGCCGGCGTTCCCTTGACCTCCTCTTCTATAGTCTCCACAAAAGGAGTCGCTCCCCCATGAGACCCCCCCTAACTAAAGGATGGCCACTGTCGGCCCTAAGAGCCCTTGTGACATCCACCATACACTCCAGCCAAAGGTCCGTAGCGTGGATGTCCCAGCGCAAACCTGGGGTAGTCGCTGCTCTATGACAGAACGCTTCATCGTATCGTAGCCACGCTCTGACCGGGCCCGTTCCATAAGCACGCCTGATTATATCGGCGTACTTATGTAGCTCCAAGCCTCTACTAGAGTTCGCTTGGAGTATGACACCCATATAAACTGCAAAGGTGGCTGTCCAATTTGCCCAATTTCGATCCGCTTTTGGGCATTTACATTTTTCTTTTTCTTTTCCTTCCTCCGTCTCAGAGTGATCCAAAATCAAATCACTAAACAGGAGGGCAAAAATATCTACATACTCCCCTTTTATGATCTTCTCCTTTACTGCCGGGAGGAGATGTGATCCGAAGGGGGCAGCCACACAAGGGATGGCGCCCCCAGGTGGTGGGGGTGGGAAGGCTATAGGTTGCACTCCCGCACCAGCAGTCTTTGTGACTTGTTCCCCTGTCTTGCTTCCTTGACTGCTCCCTGTTTCCAACCTTTGAGTGCTGCTTCCAACTCCCCCATCCCCTTGGTGTTGTCCCGGTAGGCCCCTGGTTGGTGGAACGGCTGGGGTCATCCATACCCATGTCCCGTTCCAGCAAGTCAATTGTGGCCCCATACTCTGTGGGGGCGTTCCCTCAGTTGTCCCTATTACTCCCTCCTGTGTACTGTCGCTCGGGGCTCCCAGAGAAGACATACCCACTTCTCTTGCTGCTCTCGGGCCCACCTCACCTTGTGTTCCATCCATTGACGGTAAAGGGGGGTTCTGCGGCCGGTCCATAGTTACTGCCCTGGGCACCGGGAGCTGTCCTCTCAATTCCCTCTCAATGGCCAGTATTCTTCTCCAAACCTCCTCATCAGTCACGTCCCATTCGCTGGCTGTCTCCTTGGTCCTCCTTCTGCTAGCTGGGGGGCTGTCCTCGCTCTGAAATGACATAGCCTGCCCTGTCCCTGTGGGCCTCGGGGCCTGACTTGCGAGGTTGGGCCTCTCGCCTTGCTGTACTACCACAGGCCAGCAGGGGGCTTGCTGGTAATATTGCATCAGCCCTGGAACCCCAATTGGGTCTACTGGCTGGGGTGGGTGCTGTGATGATATCGCTTGGCCCACTTCACCCCCCAGGTATCCTGACAACATCAGGCCGGCTCTTTGTTGCAGTTCTGGCCCACCTTGGTCAGCAATCTGTAACCCCACCAGGGGCCTTTGCTCCTCCAAATGCGCCACCATCTCTGTGTGGGAGGGCCCCTGCGGCCTGTCCCCCTCTACATCAGACCTCAACTGGGCAGGAGGGACTATGACCCTCCTGCCCCTCCCCAGATCAACATTCAAAGGGAACCCCACTTCCCCTGCACCCCCGCCCTGGGGGAGCTCAATCTCTGGCCTCATACCCCTGCTCTGGGCACCCCTCTCATTTCCCCCCAACATATTTCTGACCCCGTCCCCCTCGAGACTCACTCCGGAGGGAGTTTGAGCCCGGGCCCTCATTAGGGCCTCACATTGCTCTAACCTGGCAATCATTCCTGCTCGGCTCGGCAGAGGGCCTCCACACTCGGTCCCGTCGGTGGATGCATTCCCGCGTTCACCTTCTGCCCTATCCTGCACCCGTGAGGCTTTCCTTGGGAGTCCATTAGGCTCCCTCTTCTTCTTTGCGCGCCCCATTTCAGGGCTCAAATCAACCTTTTCTGTTAAGCCAAGCTCATTCAGCAGCACCAGGTTGTGCTGCTGACTCACCGCCTCACCAAAACGGAATGCCGCTCCTAACAGATACAGGAGATCAGCCACTTCTAACAGGGGCGGGCTCCCATTCCACCGAGGCGCACCGGCGCAGCCTCGACTCCGGACGGTTGCCGTGGCAACCTACCTCACACATCGGGAAGGCTTTCTATCAAGCCTCCCCGCAGCGGCCCATTTCCCGCCTCTCTGAGTCTCCTCCTAGTCGGGGGTGGGGCGGGATGCAACAAATGCCCCGTCGCCGCCATTTGACGGAGAAGGGGACTTATACCATGCAGTAACCAGCTGGTATAAGTGGTGCATGGGTTTACTGTTACTGCTGCTGCTTCCAGCAAAGAGATTAGCCCTTCAGCCCAAACACTAGTGGCTCAAGCTGCCAGGACTTAATCCTGCTGTCTGTCCAAGCCCAAGTGCCAGCAATATGCCTGGTGCTGAACAGTCATGATTAGAGAGAGAAGGGAGGGGAGATGAGGCAGATGGGAATAAAGGGAGAGACAGGGATACATTCATGAAGTTTAGAAGTTTCCAGTGCATGAGTTTAGCTTAGTGTAACCCCTTCAGGGGGCAGAGTCAATAAGAAGAGCATGTTGCTCTGCTCACAAAGCAGAGAGTGAGGAGTACGCCTGAAATGAGCACACCGATAGATTAGGATGACCAGAGGTACCGAACAGTTGCGCTTCCAGAACAAAAACTAGCAAAAAGCTGGTAAGTTTCCTTGTTGCATGAGTGACAGTGAATGGCCTGTTTCCAATGGAATCAAAATTTGCTGCAATTGCTCATTTCAGGCCTAGTGAGGAGGAGCTAGCAGCATTTGGCTGCTGCCTCAAGGTAGCTGAGGAGGCCCAGCAGGAGGAGATGAGGGTGCTAGCTTAGCTTAGCACAGAGACAGAGACAGACACACAGAGAAAGAGAAGAGAAAGACAAGATGGCTGCCTGAGTAGATGTTCAGTAGGCCCCCTAGGAGAAGCAAGGGTGCTAAAACATCACTAAGAAGAGCTGCCATCTCTGCAAAGTGCCGCACAGCACCAGAAGTCTGTCAGAGAGCACATTCCCACATATAGCAAATAAGCGCTTGTTTCTTTCCCCCACATAATTTAATGCTGTGGGAAAGTCTC
Source organism: Sphenodon punctatus (assembly GCA_003113815.1). NCBI lineage: Eukaryota > Metazoa > Chordata > Lepidosauria > Sphenodontia > Sphenodontidae > Sphenodon > Sphenodon punctatus. The sequence continues at coordinate 170,848 of QEPC01000805.1, read as the reverse complement.
CATGCACTTATTTTGCTGTGCTTGCATTTGTTAAACAAATGGAGAGGCCAGCGAAAACCTACCTCTGTAGAAGCGCATATCCAGAGAACTGCATGGCTCCTGCTGTGAGAACGCTGGCTTGCACATGGCCGGAAGTCCTGTCTTCACTTCCCGCCGCTGCCTCCATCCCCGCATGGAGCCTCGGCCGCTGCCTCCTTCTAGTTTCCAGATTGACTCTTCTGTATACATTAACTGATTTTTGCAGCTAATCTCCCCTCCCCCCCACACGAGGAGGCAGCAGGAACCGAAGCCCCACAAGCCGCTGCTCATTTAAACTGGCTGAGCCGACTGTGTCCACTCTAGGGAGGCGCAGGTGCCGGACGGGATTCCCGGGACGCTCCTTGCCCTGCACTACACTACGAGACCCTTCCCATGGCGGCAGTATGTCGGTGGTGGGGATCGATCTGGGCTTCCCCACATAAATCAGTTTAGTAGTGAGAATGTCACTAGCGCATTCTGTAAAGTAGCTTGAATGCGCTAGTGACATGCTGGTGTGAATGAATGTAGGCGCATTTTTAAATTGCCTGCATTCACAAACACCAGTGTGTTTATGTATGTGGGAATGCGCTCAGAGACAGGGAGTGAGGCTAACAGCTCCAGCATACAGACGACTCAGTGGCAACAGAGGAAGGGCCCACACCCAGACAGCAGGCTTACTGGGGCTCCATGGGAGAAGAGAGTGAGTTCCCAGGCCTGGGGAAAGGCAGCACTTCCAGTTGTCCCAAACAATTATGTCAGACTCCCCAGGGCCCTTGCTTCGGAAGGGGCCGAACCCCTGGTATGGTCTGAAAAGTCTACCATCTTGCTTCATCTCATCAATCTATGCCTGGGATTCCCCACCACCGATAACCATGAAAAGTCAGTCAATGCTTGGAAGAAGGAAAGCTGGGGAAATGGGTCTTGTTGGTTTGATACAGTATTAAATGTTATTGCTGAGAGAGAGAGAGAGAGAGAGAGAGAGAGAGAGAGAGAGAGAGAGAGAGAGCCCTGACTGCTGATTTGTAATTATAAAGTGAAGTGCTTGGTGTACCACGCCCCACCCCTCCATGATCATTTATTAAAATGCCTGAATAGTGATCATCTGAATAGCCCCTAGGGTAGAGAAATCCCTGGTTGGAAGTCCTCAATTTGTATCCTTCCTTGTATCTTACTATCTTTCTCTGTGGCACTGAATTTCCAGAAACCTTATTGTTTATTTAGCATCCCACCCTGGGGAAGTCCCAAACAATGAAAAGAAAAAGTAATCCAAGCCCAGGACCCCAAAGTCCCTCTTTTAGTTGAGGTGAGAACACTACAAGCAGAAGGGTGATATATCCTGTTCCTGGGCCTGTCCTACTAAGGAGAAGACTGGGAGCAGGGGGTTATACATAAACTAGAACCATGTGTAATGCCACCAAATAATATTTCTATTTAAAAATCACCCCTTTCTTAAATATGGATTTTTGTCACTTGTATGTGGTGATACCTAAACCCACTGGAACTAAATCTTGTATTAATTGATATGCTGAGATCATGTTTTTCTAAGGAACTAATTGAACTAATATGTAGATTCCTGTATTGATAACTGGGGGTCCTGAGCTGATCATACGTGAATAATTTTGGTCCCTTGTAAATTGGTTATCAGCAGTGTTCATTTGTGGCCCTGGAAGTATTAAATCTGGTGTCCCAGTAGCACCTAAATCCCAACAGTCTCATCATGGACACCTAATTCCACAGTATTATAGGGCCACAGTTATGGTCCTATAGTTTAGGTGGTAGCAAACTCTCATTGAACAGCGCCTATGTTGTTCAATGGGAGTCAGTAGAGCAAATACTTCTGGTTGGCAACTATTCTAGCTTTCCTCCAGCAACACATGTGTTCTGTGATTACAAACAATGAAGGGGAGTCCTGAGGTGGGGTGGGGGCTGAAGGTGGTGGTGGGGGGTCCCCATCCCGCCTCTGCCTGTTAGTAGTGCTGTTTCAGCAGCAGCAGCAGCAGCAGCAGCAGCAGCAGGACACCGGGACACTGATTGGACTGGGAGACAAAACCTCCCCATGTAAGTGATCAGAAGGTTGTTGCCTTGTAAAGGAGGTTCTTCGAGACGGCTTCCAACATTCTCACAACTGGATTGTGCATGATCACCATATTCAAATAATAGACCACGTGATGGTCTCGAGCTCCTCTAATATAAAAAGCAATCTCCCCCTCAGAATGACAGTTCCTTACAACCCTTTCTAGGAATATAAGAAAATTCCATGTGGGGCTGGAAGGGTGGCTGTTGTGAGAATGTGTTAGGAGCCATCTTGAAGAACCTTGTCTACAAGGCAGCAACCTTCTGTTCTTCTTCGAGTGGTTCCTCACAAGCTGTTTTTAAACGACTCCGCTGGGTGGTGGGTCTGTGGTCGTACTGGTGCTTGGGCAGGATGTGCACATGTCCACACATGCATCCCCTCTCACCCCCCACTCATTCGCACCCACAGAGCAACCACCACTTTCCCTGGTTGCTCTGTGGGTGAGGATGAGATGGGGAGTGAATGTGGATGTGTGTTAGGCGTGCGTGCGCATGCACCCCCACACACTGAGGGCCTGTGTGCCTCATTATTCACACAGGGCTCCCCCACCCATGAACACGCAAAAATTTGCGTGTTCATGGGTGGGAGAGGCCCGTGTAAAAAGGGCTACATTGTCACAACTGTCTTAGTTATACTATCTTAGGTAGGAACTTAGGATGTAAAGCAATATCTATTCTATCTTGGAAAATTTGCAAATATGGTTCTGAGATTATTATGGCTGCTATTTCACTAAATCTTCTGAATGAAGTTATTGCTAACAGGAATACTGTCTTTAAACCTCCACCCTATAATGAGTTCATTTGTGTCCCCCCCCATATAATCGATTCACGCTGCCCCGGAGGCACAAATGAAATGGTTATGGGGGGCAGCGTGAATTGATTATATGGGGGTGGGGGTGCAAATGAAGTGGTTATGGGGTGGGGGGTTAAAGTGGTGTTATGGGGTGGGGGCTATGGATGGGGGCAGCATGAATTGATTATGGGGGAACAACTAAACTGGTTTATATATATATATATATACACACACACACACACACACACACACACACACACGTGTGTGTGTGTGTGTGTTTTCATGGCATAATGCACTTAATAGGCTGGCTGCATTTTGGGTGTCTTTTGTGTTGGATGGCTGTGCCCCCAGGCCCACTGAGCTGGGCGGCATCCCTAGGCCCGCCGGTGGGACACAAAGTGGCGGGGAGGGGGATTCTTGACTTCTTGGCCAGGGGCCCAATGCACCCTAGCTACACCCCTGGTCTAGTGTGCGTAGCTGATCAATTTGAATGAGTGTGTGAGGTGAGAGCATGTGTGTGTAGTGTGTATGAATGAGTGTGTGATCAATTTGAATGAATGTGTGAGATGAGAGCATCTGAATGATTGTGTGTGTGATCAGTTAGAAAGAGTGTGTGTGAGAGAGGTGAGAGCATGTATGTGGATTTGTGCCCCGACCGCCTTGTCCCAAGCCTGCTGCAAGGAGTTTGTCACCTACTTCGCAGACAAGATCGCTCGGATTCAGAGCGACTTCGACGCTGGATTAGAGGCAGTAGGTAGAGAGCGCGAGGGGATGGAGGCCCCTGCTGGTCCACCTTTGTGGGGGGAGTTTCAGGAAGTGATGCCGGCCGATGCGGTGGATGTCTTGGAGTCTGTGAGGGCCACCTGTTGTGAACTTGATCCATGCCCGTCCTGGTTGGTGAAAGCCTCCAGGGAGTTGTTGGGGATGGTGCTGGCGAGGGTGGTTAACACATCCTTGCAGCAGGGGAGGTTGTCGCCCAGCCTCAAGGAGGCTGTGGTGCGCCCCCTGCTGAAGAAACCATCATTGGACGTCGATGCACTCGCCAACTACCGACCTGTCTCTAACCTCCCCTTTTTGGGGAAGGTTACTGAATGGGCAGTGGCGATCCAGCTCCAGGTGCATCTAGACAACATCGGTTTCCTGGACCCTTTTCAATCTGGGTTCCGCCCTAGCTTTGGTACCGAGACGGCGTTGGTAGCCTTGGTCAACGATCTCCACCGAGAGATGGATGCAGGACATCCAACATTTCTTGTCCTGCTAGATCTCTTGGCTGCCTTTGACACCGTGGACCATGGGCTGTTGTTGAGATGGCTGCGTGACCTGGGGGGGGGCTGGACGGGACCATTTTCGAATGGTTCTGCTCATTCCTCCCAGGGAGAAGCCAGCGGGTAGTGTTGGGAGCTGAAACATCTTGCTCCCACTCTTTGACCTGCGGCATTCCGCAGGGTTCTATTCTGTCTCTGTTATTATTTAATGTTTATATGCAGTCCTTGGGGGAGATTGTGAGAGGGTTTGGGGTGCGTTGTTACCAATAGTCTGACGATACTCAGCTGTACCTCTCCTTTTCAGCTGACCCAGACCCTGCTGTCTCGTTGCTATCCCAGTGTTTGGAGGTTGTGGCGGAATGGATGTGGCAGAGCAGACTGAAGCTCAACCCCGATAAGATGGAGGTGATGGTGGTGGGGAGAGCGAGGGAGGTGTCAGCCCCCCTGATTGGGGGGGTTTGCCCTCTGGTAGCTCAACAGGTCCGGAGTCTGGGGGTGGTGCTGGACGCGGATCTCTGTCTGGAGCAGCAGGTAGAGGAGGTGGCGAAAGTTGCCTTCCGCCAGTTGTATCTGGTGCAGAGCTTGCGTCCGTACGTCTGGTCAGGACCTGGCCTCCCTGTCCATGCCTTCGTCACCTTGAGGCTGGACTACTGCAATGCGCTCTACATGGGGTTGCCCTTGTTCCTGGTCCAGAGGCTGCAGTTAGTGCAGAATGTGGCGGCCTGCCTCCTTTCGGGGAAGGGTCGCCGGGACCACATAATACCTGTGTTCCGGGCTCTGCACTGGTTGCCAATGGCGTGCCGAGCCAGGTTCAAGGTATTAGTATTAATCTATAAGGCCCTTCACGGTCTCGGTCCCTCATACCTCAGGAATCGCCTCGCCCTCCGCGCTCCAGAGCGGCTCCTTCGGTCTGCCGGGAGTGCCTTCTTGGAGGTCCCCCAGGTTAAGCGGGGGGCCACAATGGAGAGGGCATTCTCGGTGGCCAGGCCACGTCTTTGGAATTCCCTCCCGGAGGAAGCTCGCCTGGCCCCAAGCCTTTTGACATTCCGGCGAGTTTGTAAAACCTGGTTGTTCGCCCAGGCCTTTGGGGAGGGTGGGTGGTTGGGTTAGTGGGGTTTTTCTCCCTCTACCCTTCTTTATTTTCTGTTATAATTTCGTCTTTCCCTGTTTTAATTGTTGATAGTTTTATGATGTTTTAAATATTTTAAATATTGTTTTATATTGGACTTGTTAGCTGCCCTGAGCTGTTTGCAGGAGGGGCGGCGTATAAATATATTAAATAAATAAATAAATAAATAAATAAAATGAGTGTGTGACCTCTTTTACAGGAGACAACCCACGCAGTGGCATGAGTGGGTGCATCTCGTATGGCAGCAGTTGCTTGTGCAATCCTGTGTAACACACACCTCCACCCATCACCCCTGCACAGAGAAACCTGAGAAAAAATTGGTTGCTCCATGTGGGGGATGTGGGGGGATGGGTGAGCACCCAAATTATGACAACTGAAATTAAACTGTATACACTCCTCATCATGTATAAGTATTGTTCAGTCACCATACCACACAGCAGCTTAATTTCAGTTGTCATATTTTTTTTTATAAATGAATAAGAAAAGAAAAATGTATAGAAGAGTAGTCTGATATTTAATAAAGTTGCCTTAACATACAATACTGTCATGTTAACATTTGAGTATAATTTGTAATGCCGCCTTAACAAGCTTCTTAAACCTAAGGTTTTTTGTCTAGGTAATATCCATAATGAACATCAGGGAGTGTATGTAATGTAGTATTTGTTACAGAGTGAGGGAAACTCAATTGATTATTCATTAGTGTCAGTGTCATGTGCTTATACTGCAGGTGATGAAATTGCCCCTGGTACTCATCATCCAAACTGTTTAGAAAACTCTGATCCTGAGCAGTTGCAGCATATGTCTCTACTTGTATTTTCTGTTTTTCTCCTTGATAGTGTACCACCAATGGGCCAATAGTCACAGGGGAGTAAAAGGTTATGATGTAAAATCTGTTACCATCTTTGTTGCACCTCTGGAGCCACCTTGTATATCTGTTGATTCCCCCAACTTTTTAAGTGCCATATGGATTTGTTTTTCTCCAATAGGTTTGAAATTACACACTCAAATAAATTGCAGACAAGGACCCAGCCCTCCGGAGAAAAAGTGGTGGTGTGGACAGTACTGTCATCACAATATTTGTTCTTGTCAGCTATCTTCCTATCATTCCTATTGATTATGGAAAAGGCTTCTTGGATCTGTGATCTCCAGTTGGTTATATGATCACCACCACATTTTTCCAGTCTGATGCTTTCCATCAATCCAAATAGAAGGCTGATGGGTAATCTATCCATACATGAGGCAAAAAGAGAAAATCCAGTACTTTTATTACTGGTTCAGTTGTAAGCCTAGACAAGCTTATTTAGAGGATCTTTTCTGTTTCCCTGTTGGTGCTCAGGGAGAGTTCACAGCATTCCCAGTGGCCTCCTGCTAAATCCTTCCATCTGCCCATCCCTTGTGGATTGTATGGAGCAGTTCTGCACCTAATCACCTGGCAATATTGTTGAAACAAATGGATCTCAGATCACTACCTTGATCATGATGGATTCATTTAGGAAATCCAAACTTCAAGATAAAATAATTAGAAATCTTGTCAGCTGACATTCTCCTGGATATATTTCTTGTAGCATAAACTTGAGCAAACCTGGTAGCATGGTGGGTTGTCCATAATCACCAAAATGTACTCATAGCCCCTGCTACTTTTCCCCCTGATGGAAGAAATCAATTGAAACTAATTCAAATGGGTGTTTTAAGACGGATGCAGATACAACCCCCCTCCCCCCTGCAAAGTTGCTCTTGGGGTGCACCACCCCATCCACCCTCATCCATCCCCACCTGGGTCGGCTTCAGATGGACCCAGCGGGTTCCCCAGTCTGCCCATGTGGTGCCGCTCCCCACCATAGAGTTGTGGTCAATCGCCCGACACTCTAGCGTTGTCTATGGTGTTGTCAGGGCAACAGCCGGCTGGGAATGGAGCTGCAGTGTGGGCCCACTGAGCAGATGGACAGCAGTTCCGCTTCAGGCAGGCGCTCCAGGTTGGGAGTGCCACTCTGCTGGCAGCACTCCAGGATGTTCTGGAGTGCCATCAGCTTCTCTTTAATATCTGGTGGGTCACCTCCAGAGAGATCGGCCAGCTTGGGGGTTAAACGGGCTGATGCAGTCACCCCAAGAGAAACCATCTGTCTGTTTACAACCATAGTGTTCTCTGTCTCATGTTCGGCCAGTAAAATTGATCTCTGGCCAAGTCTATCACCCATTCAGCCCCCAAGTGATCCATATTTTCATGCAACTCTGTAAAAATTCACCTTCATTACATTTCAGGTACTACCAGCTGATTGCAGGTAGCAATTTTTCAGGAAAGAATGCCACCCTTATTCAGATAGGTTCCCCATCACTCATACCACATTTGTTTTAAGCCTCTTCATCATGTAGATGGCGTTTGTTGCTGTTACTTTACTTCCAAAACAGGTTTATAATTGGGCCACTTTCCTGCATGACACGGAATTCTCACTTGGAAAGGGGTTAAACGGGTTGCAGATCTATTCATAAGGTTTGTCTCCCACCAGTACTGCAGTGTTCATGGTAATGGCACTGGCAGTGTTCCAAAGTATACAATTGTCCCCTTGGGCTTGTACAGTTTTTAACACTGCATTCACTATATCCATGGAGATTTCCTCAGTACATTTTTCCACGAGCTACTCTAATTGAAATGGCATGTGAGATAGAAGATCAGCATCAATATTTGTTTTCCCAAGCCTATACTGGATGTTAAAATTAAAATCTGCTAACTCAGCTAGGCACCATTGACCTGTGGCATTCAACGTTGCTGAAGTGAGAAGAACATATTTCATTAGATAGTTATTGGTATAGACAGTGGATGTTGGTGCATAATACAGGTAATCCCTAACCTGTTTGCTGACTGCCCATTTCAAAGCAAGAAACTCTAGTTTTCATGAATGAAAATTATGCAATTTCCCTGTGTGTGTGTGTGTGTGTGTGAGAGATGAGTGTTCTGGAACCATAACCTATCACTGTTAATTTGCCGTGCTGTTATTGATACAACACAGCTCCTAACCCCTCAAAAGAGGAGGCATCAGTAAGTAAAAAAAAGGGCTGTAGAAATCTGGATAGGCAACAACTGGGGTTGTACCAGAATGCCAAGTAATTTTTCGAAGATGACCTGATGTTCTTCAGTCCAAGTTACTGGCTGACTAGAAGGTGCATGAGCCATGCCATACTTTCTCTGTTTATGTTTATTCAAGACTCTCCTTGTCTCCTGATGCCATGATTGGTGGTGTTGAGGGGAAGCAATCACTGAATTGTACAAAGGTCATGCTACCTTAGAGAAGTCCCTAATATTTATTTATTCATTCCATTTTTACCTACCATTTCCAAATAGGCTCAGGGTAGCTTACAAAACATAAATATATATATAAAACAGCTAAAAAATCTCCACCCCAATCCCGCCACCCAACCTCATCCAGTCCTATCCTTGCCAGTCAAATGCCTGGCCAAATTAAAAGATCTTAAATCTCGACTCTTTCAGAAGACAATAAGGCTCGGGCTTAGGTGAACCTCCAAGGGGAGGGAGTTCCATAATTGTGGGGAAGACACCGAGATCACCTCTCTGCCCTGTTGTGGAAACTTCACGGGCAGATGGTACCTGTAAAAGGGAACTCCTGGCTGACCTTGGAGGCCATGACAGAACATAAGGGAAGAGTCTGTCTTTCAGATACCTGGGGCCCAAACTGTTTTTAGTGCTTGATAGGTCAAACCAGCACCTTAAGTTGTGCCCAGAAAGCTATTGGCAACCAGTGCAGACTCTAGAGCACTGGTGTAAAGTCCTCCTGATGACCCACTGCAGACAGAAAACAGACCGCCACATTCTGCACCAGCTGCAGCTTACGAACAGTCATCTAGGGCAGCCCCATGTAGAGCACATTGAAGTAGTCTAGCCTTGGGGATACAAAGTCATGGATGATGGTGGCCAAATCCAAATATGATTTTTAAAAGGTTGCAGCCTTCTCACCAGGTGAAGTTGGTGAAAAGCGCTCCGGTCACTGCCACTACCTGGCAGTCCAGGAGCAGCAGTGGATCCAAGAACACCTAGGCTGCAAATCTAAGTGACCAAAGGAGGCTGGACCCCATCAATAGCAGGGGTTCCTATATTCACCCCCCAGGTCACAAGACCAGTCAACTATCATCACCTCAGTCTTGTCTGGATTCAGCTTCAATTGGCACCTGTGCACCCATATCCTATAAAACTGCCACCACCACCCCATTCAGAATATACCACACCACAACACCAGGCATCTTTGGTCCACTGTACTAGTTAACTGAGCATGTTGTACAGGTGTCACTAAACAATCATTTACTCTGCCCCCTCAATGTACCTGTCATATTCACTATTGCTCTTCCCTTGTTCAAGTCCATTGAGGCCCAATGTCTTACTATCTCTAGAACTGGTTTGGTCACACTGGGTCAGCAGGCATTCAAAGCACCTGGTACAGGGGAGAAATTTAATTTTGGATGGATTCCATTTCCAATTAAATTCAGTTGTTTGATCCATTCCAGTGAAATGCAGAATGAACAAACTTCCAATTGTTTTACCAGAATTGATCAAAAATGTTTTAATCTGTTTTGTACTTGTGCAAAATGGCAGCTGCCATTCAACAAATTGGTGGCAGTCATGCAGTATGGCTGCCACCATATTGTAGTATGGCAACCACCATTTTGAGCATGTGCAGTATGGCTGCCACCATATTGTAGTACAGCAACCACCATTTTGAGCATGTGCAGTATGGCTGTAGCCATTTTGTAGTTCAGCAACCACCATTTTGAGCATGTGCAGTATGGCTGTAGCCATTTTGTAGTTTGGCAACCACCATTTTGAGCATGTGCAGTATGGCTGTAGCCATTTTGCGCATGTGCAGATCATTAAATCAGAATTCTGATTAAAAACTTTGCTCGATCAGAATTCTGATAGAAAGTCTGATTGCCGTTCAGATTTTGTGAGAAATTTCCACAGAACCAGAACAGCTGATTCAACCCACCCCTAGTACACTATGAGCTATGCAACCTTCCAATGCACAGGGTGAGCAGCTGCTTTTATGTTTGGAAAGTCAAGGCCACAGCTCTGACATCTGCCTCCCTGGAGCAGATGGTTCTGGGCAGCAGATGTCAAAGAAGGAGCCTTGATTTTATATGTCAGCAATGAGATCCATGTGTATAACAATGCTCACCATCCTCTGGGGGCTCAGTGAACATCATCCATCATGGCCTTATTCAGCAGGCATTCCCTTGGAGAGGCAGGAGAACTGATGCAGTGGCTTGGAGTCTGCTTCAGTGGCTATTTCATTGAAATCAACAATGCAGTTACTCCAACGTAACACCAGTGTAACTGATAGCAGATACTGCCAAAGCAACCCAAAGCCTAAAGCTGGCAGCCATTGGCAGGCGGAGCAGACCAGAGCAGCTGGAGATCACGTTTGCTGTAGCAGCTGAGAATGAGGAGCTCACGGCAGCTCCTTTCAGCACTAGCAAGGGGAGAGAGTAGCCCTTTCCAGTAAAATGCTTCTCCTTCTCCACCTGCTTTGCATTTTCTTTAATTAATCAGGACAGAATAAAAGGAAACCAATTATTTGTAATGAGAAATCAATTGGAGTGCAGTGCAGCCTCTTTGCCTTGCACCACCATTTCAGCAGCTGTGGGAGAGGAGCGCAGCAGAGGAGGACTAAAGGTAAGGAAATGAAAACAGCAGGCAAGGTGAAGGCTCCTGAATGTCAAACAGCAGCAATTTGGGCTTTGGATCTGACTGGAGCAGAGCCAGAAGGTGCACACTCACTTGGAGTACTTAGTCTTTATCTGTTCTTCCTGCTGTTCCAATAGGTTACATTTTGGAAAGCTGGTGTGTGCCTTCGGTTGGGCATTGATTGCAGTGATTCTCATGGCAAACAGGTCATTGCATACTGGTCAGGACTAGAGGCATAACTGGGCACCAACAAAAAATGGGCACCCTGTCAAATCTGGAGTACCCAACTCTACTGAGACATGTTTTGAGCACTGATTGGTGCCTGAACGTGACCTGGTGGGCTATCCAACATCCCAGAAGTGCAATTTCTGGGATGCGTTAGGAAGTCATTCAAGCTCCTGCTTGCACCTATGCTGATTCCAGTGTCTGCCCACAGTCATGCACTTCCCGGGCTGACTAACCCACCTGGCTGCTTCTCAGCTGAGTCGGGCTCTTCCCACTCAGCTTTTCTGAGGGGTGGGGGAAGTGAGGAGGCCTCTCCTGGTGCACCTACCTGACTAAAGGTGGTGGGGCCAATCCCAAGCCCCACAGCTCCCATGCAAAGTGGCACATGCACAAATAGTGCATAAACCATGTGGACTTCCATTGTGGGCACATTGTGCCTTGTGGAAACCATGCACATGCTTGTGTGGGCAGGATCCATAGGGCTTGGGATGAGCCCCATTATGTGCATGATCTGCACACAACCCATACACACCCTTGTTATGGGGACAGTGGAGTGCCCCGCACCCATTGATCTTCCAGCTGGAAGCCAGAGCTTGGTACTCTGGGAGAGGTCTTCTCAATTCTCCCTCCATGCTCAGAAAAGTGAAGTGGTAAGTACCCAACTCAGCTAAGCAGCAGCTGGGTGGGTGAATCAGCTCAGGAAGTGCATGAGTGTGGGCAGACACCGGAATTGGTGTCCCAGACAGTCCTGGAAAATCCAGGGAAACTGACTTCTATGATGGATTTTGTTTTTAACAGGAATCCAGGCACCAAATTGGTGGCTGGATAATCCATCCGGTGCCCCCAAGATGCGTATATTACCCACAAGTACTAATTGAAGTATTTGTGGCACACCCAGTCAGGCCACTCTAGTAGGCTCATTAGGTAGTTATCCTTTAGGATGGCAACGAGAGCAAGTGTTCTGTTTCGAAGGGATATACCAGCCTTTCGGGAGTGTTTGCCAGTGTCCATCAGTACTGGTCACTTTCTGGTGACTCTGCACTTCCACCATTTTTCCCCATCATTTTTGTCACTTTAGTTTCCGGTACTTCTTCATCACTTTCTGGGCCTTTTCATCACTTTCCTGGAATTTAATGAGTTTTTACAGAATTTGTATGGCAATTTCCAGCACTTTCCCAGTACTTAGTCATGATGTTTTTGTCTCCACGCCCCCTGGGGGTGCATGTGGGGCACACACAGGGGTTGGAACCAGTCAATAGAAGTCCTGGTCAACTTGCGAAAAATAAGGGGAAATGGTGAAAACAGCTGGAAAGTTGGTAAGTTGGAAAGTTGTGAGAATCTCAGAAAATGCCCTGCTTCCAACAGAAGTAGTGCTCGCTGAGATTTTTCATTTCAGGTCCATTAACCTTTTCCGAAGCTTGCCTCAGTGCCTGGTTCAGGGGATAAACATCTCCACAAGGACTTATCAGCCTTTCTCTGGGCCTGATCTTGCAAGGACTCATGACAGCCCTGTTACACATGGTATCTGACCTCCCACCCCCAAGTCTTTAATGTATTTAGCCTCATAACCATGCTGCAAGTGGGGCAGGGTTGTTACTATTCCTATTTTCCAAATGAGGGAACTGAGGCACACAGACTGAGGGACTTGTCTAAGGTCACAGAGAGGCCGTGACAGCAAAATGAACCTGGTTTTCACTATCTAATGGCCTAGTTGCTGTGTCCACCTTCCTCTCTTATGTGGCAGCTACGCGGCTTAGCTTAATAGGAAGAGCCATATCTGACAGCCCATCCAACCCAGTATTCTGGCCAGTACCACACATTTCAAAGGAAAGAGATCCAATGCTTACAGGGGTAGTTAGAGGATAACTGGCCTACGCAGAAAGCACTCTCCCAACTCGCTGGGCTTAGAGTCTGGCTCAGGCCCTGAGGTAAGTGGGTGTGTACATAAATCCCTCGACCCTTCCAGTGTTTTGGCTCTTGGTCTCTGGAGTGGAGGGATATTTGCATGGAGAAATGGGGTTCTAAGTCCCTACCATATCATCTACAATGACCCCCTCTCAGTCAAATGGAAACTTTCTGTGGTTAAATGTAAAACAAGATACTGGGTCTTCCACAGTTTCTCCAGGCCTGAGGAGAGCAACATGAGTAAACTGGGGTTACTACTTTCTTCCGGGCTTCCACCTGCAGGGGGTGGGGCCACATCATGTGGGGAGGGGCATAGAGATGTCATTCCCCTTTCTGACGCAGACTGCCCCTTGCAGATCATTGTGGTATCATTATTATTAATTTATTAATTATTAGTATTATTATCATCATCAAGCATTTCTATAGTGCAAGCAATGTACCTGGTGCTTTACAAAGTAATGGAATAGACACGGTCCCTGCCCTAGGGCTTACAATCTGAGAGACAGGGGCGGGGGGTGGGAGTGGGAGCGGAGGTGGAACAGAGGGAGAGACAAGGAGTGTAACATTCATGAAGATGCAAGGTCCCAGGTGCACGTGCTTGGCTTGATTACATCGAGAATGATAGCTGGCTGGTCCATGTGGTGAGGATATGAGTACACAGACCTCAGGCAACAGATTTTACTGAATGGAGGGTATCAGCAGGAGTTAGGTGAGGGGAACGAGGAGTCAGGGAGGGCAGAGTGGAAGAGGTTGGTCTTGAGGAGGGATCTGAAAGTACGAAGGGAGGGGGCAAGGTGGATATGGGCAAGGAGGGAGTTCCAGGTGTGGGGGGCAGCTAGGGAAAAGAGACGAAGGCAGTTAGGGGAGCAGAGGAGGCATGGGAGGGCAAGAGAGGGGACAGAGGAGGAGCGGAGTTCACGGACTGGAGTACAGAGGGATAGGGATGGGCGAACGCGGTTCAGAAGTTTGGAGTTTGGCCTGAACTCGGCCTGTTCAGATGACCGAACCCGAACATGAACACGAACTGACAGAACCAAACTCAATTCCGAACGCCGAAATGACCGAACAGTTCGGTCAGTTCGGATCACGTTCGGGTGAGTTCGGGTGGCTAAAACAACAAAAACGTGGTGTCACTGGAAGGCCAAACATGACAGGGAGGGGGAGTCAGCTGAGAAGCTGACTTCCAGGCACCAGGGGTGGAGAGACTCGGAGTAGCAGCCAGCCTGCCCAATCACCATCCCTTTTCGCCTCAGACCACTGGCTTTGCAGTCTGCGATTGGCCACGGGCTAGGCTGCATGGAACCAATGGGGCTTGCGGTGAGGCAGGCGCAGCAAGAAACAAAACTGATTGCTTCCCCCCTTCCCAACACCTTCTGAGCTATTCACTGTTCCTGAACAGCGTTTCAGAAGGCTTCCTCTCCCAGCAGTTTTTGTTCCTTCCTATTCCTAATCCACTGCCATCCTCCTCCTATTTCACCCATCCAACCCATGTACCTCCCTATTATCATTTATTTAGATTATATTAGATAGATTGAGGTGTTATTTTTTGTTTTTACCCCTCCCTGTGTTCAATCTTCCTCCCTCCCTCCCCCCTCCATTGAATCCTTTTCCCTCTCCCTGTTATTCCATCCCTGATTCCCTTCCCCTGTTTTAAGTTTTGGATTTATTTAGAGTAGGAATATTATTAGTTTGATTTTCATTTCAGTTCTTTACCCTTCCCTGTGTTCTTTGTGCTTCTCCCTGTGTAATATTGTATAGATAGATAGTTATTAGATAGACAGTTACTATACATAGTAGTTAGCCGAGTTATAGAGATAGACAGAGATACAGTGTGTTTGTAGGACAAGGTCTTTGTAGTTAATTATTAGGATATTCCATTTAGTTCAATAGGTTTTAGAATAGTTAGAATAGTTTTAGAATAGTTAATAGCAGTTAGATTTAGTGTAGAGACAGATATATATATATAAAGAAACAGCCACTCCAGCCCCAGGACCCACCTCAGGGTTCTGGGGCCTACATTACTGACAGGGAGGGCTGTGGCCAATATGTATCTTGAAGCTGCCACTCTAGCCCCAGGACCCACCATCATGGGTCGGGCCATCATTCCTCGCACAGAGGCGATGTCATTCCACCGCACCAAGAAACAGCCACTCCAGCCCCAGGACCTGCTGTCAGGGTTCTGGGGCCAAATTACAGGCAGGGAGGGCTGTGACCAATATGTATCTAGACGCTGCCACTCTAGCCCCAGGACCCACCGTCATGGGTCAGGCAATCATTCCTCGCACAGAGGCGATGTCATTCCAATGCACCAAGAAACAGCCACTCCAGCCCCAGGACCTGCTTGCTGGGACCAAGGTACTAGGCAGAAGCCTAGCAAGGCCCTTGGTCCCAAGACCAGGCTCTACATGTTACGCTGGCAATGTGTGAAATAGAAACAAAAAAACCTCAGCAAGTGATGCTTCCATTGGAAGCAGAGACAGGTATTCATCGAGATTTGCAGGACATGGAAACTTACCAGATTTCCTGTGGTTTTCACTATTTTCTGATATTTTTTGCACTTTGAACAAAAAATTTCCATGGGCCAGTCCCAAGCCCCATGCGTGCCCCAGCTATGGAGATGGAAACTTACCAACTAAGTAAGCACCAGGGAAGTGTGGGAAATTGCTAAAAGTGCTGCAAAACTGCCGTAAAACTATTGTAAAAGTCCCTCAAAATGAAAAAAAAATCCTGGAAAGTGATGACAGTGCAAAAAATAAATAAATAAATTGGTAGAAGTGCAGAAAACTTACAAATCACTGACAAACACTTGCAAGAACTCCCCAAAGGCCAATATATCCCTTCACAGAGGGAACGCTTGCTCTCATCTCAACCCTAGTGTGAACTAGAGCTGAAACAAGGACTTGCTAAAATACTCTAATCACAGCACTACCCAGATGAAATAGAATCAAAGGAGCACAAAACGCTACCCAACTACTACCTGTTTCGGTGTCCATTTAATTACTTCTCCTAATATTTATCCTTCCTTCCTTCCTTCCTTTCTAATATTTATCTCTTTTTTGTAACACCATGAGGAAAAACAACAACTTTTTCCTTCTGGGATGAAGGAAGTTTATCCAATTGCTAAACAAGCCATTAAGAATACATCAGAAATAGATTTGCATGTTAAAGTATTCATGCATATCTTATTTAATTTGCAGTCTCTGTGCCAGAGAGCCGTACCCTTTAAAACCGTTCCTCCCAAGAGAATACAGTTTTGTTTCTGTAGTGCATGGGTGGGGAACCTTTTCCCTCTCAGAGGCCACTTTGAAAATGAATACAAGCTCCAAGGGCCACTTGGAAATTGGGGGTGGGGAGCTTGCAGGCTATGATCATGAAGAGGAGGGTTCAGACATCATGGATCTGTATCATAGTTCTGTCTCCTTTTCTTGTGTGCATGATTGTATCTCTGTTCCCTTTACCTTGAGTTTAGTTTTTCAGTGCTATGGGGTTGTAACTGGATCCAGGGGCCAGATCCAGGTACTATAAAGGGGCCAAATAAAAACTAGCCATTGGTCACATTTGGCTCCTGGGCCCAAGGTTCCCCACCCCTTGCTCTAGCAGATAGCATTTGGAAGGATACAGCACTACCTGAAAATGTGGGTACCCGTGAGTAAACTATTGGCTACTCGTTTCAGTCCAAGTGCAGACTTGAATCCAGGACTACAGCTCCACCTTCCTCTGGAGGCAGGTTTGGCAAGTAGCCATTCCTGTGGGTGTGTCCTTAGGAACCGGAGTGGTAGGGCAGTGTGTGGAAACAGGCCTGTATGTTTGAAATGCCTGCACCAAAGCCTACGCAGGCCAGAGAGGGAGTTGCATGGAGACAGGTAAGAATAGGATGGTTGAGTGGGCAGGAAGGAAGAAGATTAGAGCAACAGTAATAGAAAGTGAAAGGCAAACAAATTCCCAAGCAGGCCCTGCGGAATAATAAATATCAGGAATGCTTGTGCGGTCAGGCAAAGTTCCCTTTAGAGGGAGACTCTGGGATCATTCAAAAAGCAATTAAATGCTGTCCTGGGGGAGCCAATGTATCAGAAAGAATGAGCCACCTTGGACCTTTTCCAGTCTCTGCTATCTTTAATAATCTTCTGGGTACTTAAACTAGCTAGCGGCTTGAGCCGATCGCCAGGAATTTGCAAAGCAAGGAGGGAAGTGGGAAGAAAAATCAGAAAAGTAGGCTGTTTTAATAATGCGCAGCTCTGCAAGAAAGCAAGGGCCCGATGAAGTCAAGTCAGGTGAGAGAGAAGCTGTGGTTGTGTTGTCAGAATGTCC
Source organism: Sphenodon punctatus (assembly GCA_003113815.1). Classification (NCBI taxonomy): domain Eukaryota; kingdom Metazoa; phylum Chordata; class Lepidosauria; order Sphenodontia; family Sphenodontidae; genus Sphenodon; species Sphenodon punctatus. The sequence goes on along the minus strand of QEPC01000805.1, from coordinate 153,443 downwards.
TGTCTGTCTGAAAGGATACAGTCAGCTGCTAATGGCTGAGCCGGTGACATTTTGGAGTGGTTTCCAACTACTAGTGCTGCAACTCAGTTCTTGTTTTTTTGTTTTGGAACACACCAAGGACTGATGCACTCAATTTTTATGAGTTCCAAATTTCCGAGGTGGGCGCCCAAAAATTTGGAACTCAGAAAACCGCAGCTGAGTGCATCCGAGCTCAGGGAAGGGGCCGGGGCCAGAGGGCAGGTAAGGGGGGAGGGGCGGCGCCGGAGGCCCTTCCTCCCCCTTCCCTGACCAGAGAGGGAATAGACCAGTGGGGGCCAGGGAAGGGGGAACAGAGGCTTAGCACTGGCTGAAGTGGAGGGAGTGGGGTGCTTAGGAGAGCGGGGGGCCTAGCAAGGGGGCAGGCTGGTTACTTACCTTACGGAGGGGTCCTGCAACGATGCATGGTGTGCCTCTTCCTGGGTTAGGCCTGAGAAAACAACAACACACACACACACCCCTTGGAAGCTCAGAAAGGGCCTAGTGGCCCTTTCTGAGCATGTTCAACCTTTTTCAAAGATGGCGCTGGTAGTGTCAGCATGCCAGCGCCATCTTTGAAAAGGGTCGAGGGTGCTCAGAAAGGCATGCTAAGTTGTGATTTTTGTTTTTGTTTTTTCAAACCTAACCTGGGAATAGACACACCATGCACTGGTGCAGGACCCCTCCAGAAGGTAAGTAAACCAGCCTGCCTTCCCCTGCGAGACCCCCTGCTTCTCCTAAGTACCCTACCTCTGACCGCCCCCCCCCCCGAGACACTTGAAATTCGTTGAGTATTCTCTGAGGATCTGAGGGGCAGTCCGAAAACATGGGACCGCTCTTCGGACCTTGGAAATACCTGGCGAATATTTTTTCCTCTATTCAGTGCAGCCTTATTTCCAGCCCTTTGAAAGTGACATGATCAGGCATCTTCTAAAAAAGGGCTTGCCTAGTGATTAGGATGTTAATGTTGGAGCCAGAAGACACTGGTTCAAGATCCTGTTTTGCCACAGGCTTCCTGGAACTATGTTTGTACCCAGGGGTACCACTTCTCACAGTTTGACCTCAAGACTTGCATTTTGGCCCATTTATACCTAGGGTGACTGCCTTTCCTGAGGCACTTTGTGGGACAAAAAAGTCAAGTCAAAGTCTGTCTTGAGCCATTGAGCTGCATTAGTTGGGGGGACACATGTTTCTGTGGCTTATGGTGCATAAGGGAATGATATGGCCAGCACCACAACTGACTACCCTTTACTTCCACCAACCAATGGATCAGGTACTCATTCACAACTAGGTGGACTGGTGGCAGACATCGAGTGCAAGGCCGAGCAGAACTTAAACCCACAACCTTCAGAGATGTAATCAAGTGCCTCACCTACTCAGCAACCACATCTTTCAGATGACTGAAAAAGACGTCCTGTGAAGCTCAGAACTTCCACATACTCACTAAGTCCCTCTTAATACTGGAATAGCACTTACCTGAGTTGTGTAGGATTTGATAACTACAACCCTTTGCGGTATCTATTCTGGACCCCACTTCCTAAGCCTGCTTTGGGGATGCATGTATTGGAAATGACAGAGAATGGGCTAAGCAGGCAGACCCAGATGAGTGCTTGCAAAAGGCTAATTACTAATCAGCCAGTTAGGCACACTACAAGTGTAAATCAGTGGCTTCCAGGCACAAGACAGGAGCCTAGTAGTATTGTGCATGCTCTGACCTTGGAGAATGAAAAATGTGTCAGCTCCCCCTCGGGCAAACAGGAACAAGAAGATCAAGGTGACCCATATCAGCCCAACAAAAGTGGTGAAGGTACCTAAGCGCATCCAAGATGACACTGATCATTTAATTTACCTGCTACCTTGAATAGCTAGAGAGATGTTACAGGCACAATTTTTGTCTGTGTGGATATAAAGAGAGAAGGTGCCAGTAGAGAGAGCTGAAGAATATGCAGTGTAGGTCCTGGCATTCATCAGACTAATAAAACTTCTTGTTCACAGAAAATTGCTGCTCATGTGTGGATCTTCTTAAGGGTTGGGGAACATCTCACTCCCACAGGCCACTTTCAAGATTAGAACAAGCTCCATGGGCCAGATAGGAATTGGGAGCCGGGATGCTTAAAGGGTGCGCTCAGGATGGAGGAGGAATGGGAGGGTCCAGATTAGGGCTAAAAGTTGATCTCACTAATCTTGCAAATCTTGTAGAGAATGGGCCTCTCGGTGGGGCTGATCCCATGCTCACTGTGCCAATCCTGAGTGTATACACATGTGCACAAACTGTGCGCATCTCCATAGAGATTACATTGTGCCGCATGGAACCCATGTGGATCCCACTTGGGATTGTGGCCAACTGGCCAATGAGATTTTTGAGATTGCGAACGAGTCAAGAATTGGTCATTCTCAACATCGTTCTTGCGAGATTCTCCAAAAAAAAAATTAAAACGCTCTGTGCACGCACAAAATGGCCATGATGGTCATTTTCACATGCGCAAAGCGCTTTTTAAGGTTTCGGAATCTTGTGAGATTGAGAACCTTGCCGAGAATGTGTGAGATCTCGCTGGGGCTGTGAGAATCTCACGTGTTCTCGTGAGAATGCTTTTGCATTCTCATTTCAGCCCTAACAAGGTCTGTGGTTCCTGACACACATCAATGAGCCACTTCTACATTGAAAGACTTAGGGCACTTTCACACACACGCACACGCACACGCACACGCACACGCACACACACACACACATACACACACACACACATATTTTGGCTGTGGAATGGAATGCGCGCTAGGATATGCGTGGGGTGCCACCGGTCTGAAAGCCCCCCATGGCTTTGCCAGCAAACACCTGCAGCGATATACTGCGTGTTAGGGATGGACGAACGTGGTTCAGAAGTTCGGAGTTCGGCCCGAACTTGGCCTGTTCGGACGACCGAACCGAACCGAACTTCCGAACACGAACTGGTCGAACCGAACTCAATTCCAAACGTCAAAATGACCGAACCAAACTCAATTCTGAACGTTGAAATGACCTAACAGTTCAGTCAGTGCGGATCGCGTTTGGGTGAGTTCGTGTGGCAAAAAAAGGTTCACTGTAAGGTCAAACGTGACAGGGAGGGGTAGTACTAGTCACTGAGGAGCAGACTTCCAGGCACCAGGGATGGAGAGGCTTGCAAGAAATGAAACTATCTGCCTCCCCCCCTTCCCAACACCTTCTGAGCTAGTCACTGTTCCTGAACAGCAGGCGTTGAGTAGGATTATTAGATTGCTTTAAGTTTCATTTCAGTTTTGTACTGAAATGAAACTTAAACCTTAAACTGAAACCTTGTGTTTGTGATTCCCCCCCCTCCCATATATAGAGAGATAGAGAGATATAGATATAGAGAGATAGATAGATAGGTTAGGGATAGTAGTTGTAGGAGCTAGCTTAGTGATAGAGATAGCGTTAGTGATTTAGTTTTAGTGTTTGTAGGAGTAGGCCTGTGTACTTATTAGATAATCCATTTAGTTCATAGCATTTAGAATAGTTAATAGCAGTTAGATTTAGTGTAGATAGATATAAAAAATATTAGATTAAAAATATAAACCAAAAAAACCCATATAAAAACCCAAAAGCCAAATAAAAAACAAAAGAAAACCATATAAAACCCAATAAAAAACCAAAAAAACATATAAAAAACAGAAAAAACACCTATAACAACATTTCCCGAACGGCCGAACCGAACGGCCGAATGGCCGAACCGAACGGCCGAACCGAACGGCCGAACCCAAACCCGGCAAACTAACCGAACTGCTGAACCGAATGGATGAACTGAACAGACAAACCGAATGCAGCCGAACCGAACGGACGAACTGAACGGACGAACCGAACGCAGCCGAACCGAACGGCCAAACCCGAACAGCGATCTATTCGCCCATCCCTACTGTGTGTGTTTGCCAGCAAAGCCATGTGGAGGGAGGGGCTTTCAGACTGGCAGCACCCCGCACATATCCTGACTGCACAATCCCTCCTGCAGGCTGCTTTCACACATGACAAAAATGTGGTAGTGGTATTATAATTGCTTGAGATAATACCGGGTATTATAATTGCTGGCATTTTGTAATGTGTGAATGCATGATTCTCCTTTTATGCTGAGAGATCTTGGGTCATTTTAAGTGCTACCAAATGTGGCTTTTACAGTGACCTTGCAGCATAAAAGGGGAATAGTGCATTCATGCATTACAAAAAATTGTGAAATTATAATACCTGGTATTATCTCCAGTTATTGTAATAGCCCATTTTGTAAGATGTGAAAGCATCCGCAGCAAGAATATGCACATGGGAGGTGGGGGGGGCGGGGATTGAAAGTAGCCTTACATTCAAACAGGGGTGTGGAACCCGTGATCCATGTGTATGCGTGGCCGCCTGATGGCCATTTTCAAGAATCTAAATAATACACATAAAACTAGATATTAAAATATTAAAAATTTCTAAAAGGCAAAATACCAAAGGCAATAAAAACACACACCCCACACACCCCACCACCTCTATTCCCCCCACTTCCCCGAAGGCCCAGTGGAACAACCAGGACTTACACAATCTTTGGAAAGAGGGGAGGTTTGGGGATAAATGGGCCTCCATCGGGAGGGAGTTCTATAGCCTTGGTGCAGCCATTGAGAACACCCTTCCGGCTGTCGCCACCCAGGATACCCAGGGGATCTCGAGTTGGGCGCCCCTGGCTGACCGTAGGAGCCGTGAAATGACCCAAGGCCTGAGGTGGTCTCGCAGATAAGCAGGCCCCAAGCCATTTAGGGCTTTAAAGGTCATCACCAACACTTTGAATTGGGCCCGGTAGACTATTGGGAGCCAGTGCAGAGAACAGAGCACAGGTGTAATGTGCTCGTGGTGACCCGTGCCTGTTAAGATACAGAGAGGTTGTACCCAGGAGGGAGCTTGGGGAAGGCTTGGCCAGAGCCTGGGGGCTTGAAGGCCTGGCTAGATGGACCAGGGGGGTTGCTATTGTGATGCTACTGTGCCTGAGAAAGACGGACCAGGGCAACTGAGCCGGCAGCCCCAGGTACGCTGGACATGGGTTGTGTCTAATAAAGGATTGTGGACTAATACCCTCTGGACTGTGTATTGTGTCCTGAGAGGGTATCTCCCTCCGTAAAGAGGGGGATTCAGCCGAAGCTCGAAGCTGAAAGGACAGAGCCGTGGGGTGAGTTAATCCCCCAGAGTGTGACCCAGCACCCTATGTGGCCGTGGTAGTCCCTCCTCCCCCTGCTACAGAGTGCATTACAGTAGTCCAGTCGAGAGGTTATGAAAGCATGCATGATGGTTGCCAGGTCCGAGTTGGAGACATACGGCCGTGGCCGTCGCACCAGATGTAACTGGCAAAATGCTCCCCTAGCCACAGCCTCTACCTGACAATCCAGGTGGAGCTGTGAGTCGAGGAGCACCCCCAAGCTATGGACCTGAGCAGCCAGAGGGGGGAAGACCCCGCCAATGACGGGAGCCACCCAACCCTACCCACCACTATCACCTCCATCTTGTCGAAATTCAGTGTCAGTCGATTCGCCCTCATTCAGTCCCCCACAGCTGCCAAGCACTGGGTAAGTACCAAGACTGCTGGGCCTGGATCTCCAGAAAATGAGAGGTAAAGTTGTATATCATCGGCATACTGATGACATCGTACGCCGAACCGTCTCATGACCTCCCCCAAAGGTTGCATATACACATTGAACAAGAGAGGGGACAGAATAGAACCCTGTGGGACTCCACACATGAGGTCCTGGGGAGACGACGTGTATTCCCTGAGAACCACTCGTTGAGTTCTCCCTGTGAGGAATGAGCGGAACCATTCTAAAACAATCCCACTCACCCTGGCCTGGTCCCGCAGCCTCGTCACCAGCATCTCATGATCAATGGTATCAAATGCCACCGACAGATCCAACAAGATCAAAATAGATGATCTGCCCTGATCTAATTCATGGCGTAGGTCATTGATCAAGGCCACAAGTGCAGTCTCCGTGCCGAACCCCGGGCGAAAGCCAGACTGCGAGGGATCAAGAAAACCGATCCGGTCCCGATGCCCCTGTAACTGCCGGGCCACCACCCATTCAATAAACTTCCCTAAAAAGGGAACGTTAGAGACTTGCCGATATCTGGCCAGGGAGTCAACGCTCAAAGATGGTTTATTGAGCAGGGGCCACACCACCGCCTCCCTGAGACAGCTCGGTACCCTGCCCTCCCCAAGGGAGGCATTGACCACCCCCACCAGCAGTGGCCCTAATGTCTCCCGGCTGTCTTTCACCAGCCAGGACGGGCATGGATCTAACTCACAACAGGTGGCCCGCACTGTCCCAAAGACCTCAGTCGCATCAGCAGGTGACACCCACTGAAACTAATCCCACAAATACTGACATGACGGGGCTTTCCCTACCTCTAGTTCACTACCTGTCATAAATGCAGCATTAAGATCGTGATGAATCTGAGTGATCCACAAAATATCTGTTTTCTTCCCCTGGAGAGGTGGCAACACAGTCCCCAGATTGACTGGCCTCATGTATTTAAGACTGTCCAACAGGAACAGCTGCTGCTGAGTGGAACAACTTCTGTAGACTTGGTGCTCATCCCTGCCCTGGTTCCCTGCTTGACTGCTAGTCCTGCCTTCCCAGAATTCTGCCTTTCTGTTCATGACCCTTGCCCCCAGCACTGCCTTCAGAGCACCTCCCTCAGCACTTGTCCAATCTGTGTTCTGGTCCTCAGCCTCAGCCCATATCCAGTCCTTTGCTGATCCCATGACTGCTTTGGGTCTCTTCATTCTGGACTGTCTCTCAGCTTGGTGCTTGACTTATCTTGCCCCTTTGGCATCGATTCTCTGGCCTGTATTCTCTGACACTACATTCTCATTGCTGGATTCTGTAATGGTCCCAATCCTGCCATGACCAGCCACGATTCAGTGCCTGGCTTACATGGTGATTCATTTACCTCTCTCTCTGTCTCTCTGTATATGTATGTGTATATTTGAGAGAGAGAGAGAGAAAGAGAGACTGAAGCGAAGTCACAGATGTAGATAGCTCTGAGGTTTAGGTAGGGTTTGGGAGGATCTCAGTTTAGGTTCTAATGTTGCTAAGCCCTGCCTACATAATATTGCTAAACTTCATCCCTTCCATACTGTCACGGAGAAACATGGGGTCACACACGTGTAACATGGGACTACATGTTTGGTAAATGTGTGGGGCCAAGGGTTTCACATGGATGTAATGTTACTATACATGTACACTATGTAATGTCAAAGGTTCCACATGTTTGTAAGGTTGAAAATGAGAGCTGTAGAGCTCAGGTTGGGCCTCTCACACATCACCAGTCTGCAGGAACTACAAGAGATAACAGAAAGTGTATTCAAAACATCTGGCTTGCTAGACAGCCTGTGGAGATGCAAATGAACTTCCATGTTTGCCTGTGTTGCGTACGTGCCCTGACCCACAATCCCCAAGGCGGAAAATCCAAGACAAAGGAGCCTGAATTCCTATTTAAATGGGAGGAAGATACAAGGAAAGAGGAGACTTCTTGCAAAGGCCAGCTTGAGCATCTGCATACGAAAGGCTGGATCTGGAAGCCATGAACTGAGAGAAAGTCTTTGCTTGCTAGCAACTCTAAGTCTGGAGACCCAGTCGCTTACATCAAGGACTGAGAAGAACTTATGGACCTTGCTAGGGGTAAGATGAATAACTTAGGAACTCAACCAGTATAAGTTAGGAATGTGTTATATTTACCTTTGATTTCTAATTACCACTCTGTTTAACTATCTTGTTTATGTAATCAATAAACTTACTTCTTAACTTTTATGAAGAAGTGGAAAGTGTCTAATATTGGAACACAAGTGAGCTACAAGAGCCCTCAAGCTCTTGCGAACCCAGAGAGTAAAGAGTCTGTAAATGGGAAGGATCGGGCCCTTGTGTGACAAAGGAGTTTCATTGTGGCACACTTGAATTAGCCAGAGAGAGAACTGATTCAAGAGAACTGTGAGCAAGGGAAACTGAGTCACTCAAACCCGGTAAAGTGGGGGTGCGGACCCCCAAACCCGTGACACATACAACTACCATTGCTAAGACTCTAGTCCATGCCTTGACTACTGCAACTTCCTTATTTCTGGTCTTTCCTGCTCTCACTTTGACCCTTTCACTTCTGTTAAAAAACACTTCACTGCCAAGGTCATCACATTCAGTCACCTTCCCAACTCCACCCTCTCCCCTTTTGCATCCAGCACAAATGCCGTGTCGAACGTCGCTCCTCCTCTCCTATTACCTTCACCTGCCCCAGACTCTTGCTCCCTAAATGGTGTTCACCCCTTCTCCCATGCTGTTCCCTATACTTTGAACTCCCACCCTCACACACACACTCTTCTCCCTCCCACATTGGGCTGAAACTCGCCCTCACATTCTTGTATAATCTCTGTGAGAAACCTCTTTTTGCCGAGATTTTCAAAAGTGAGAATGGGTCTAGAATCAGCCAGTTCTCGACCCGTTCTTGCACAAAATTTACATAACCAAAACCTGGCACGGTGTATGTGCAAGATGACTGTGGCAGGCATTCTGCCAATGTGCGGGACCCAGTAGCCATTTTGCAGTTTTAGGGTTTTGAGAATCTCTTGAGATTCTTGAGAACCCTCAAAAACAGCTCTGCACATGCACAAAATGGCCACCAGGGCCCACATGTGTGCAGAATAGCCACAGCGGCCATTTTGTGCATGTGCAGAGTGCTTTTCAAGAATGTTGCGAGATTCTTGCAAACCTAGGTGAGAACGCACAAAATATTGCAGGGGGTTGCGAGAACCTCACAGATTCTCACAAGAACACAGTGCATTCTTATTTCAGCACTACGTCATGCACAAACTTCAAATCCTTGCTAAAAACCTCTCTCTTCTGTCAGGTCTTCCCTAACTCCTCACTCGCATTGATTGTTCCTTTATGCTTCTCCTTATATCTTCTCATCCTTCTGAATCCCTCTCCTCCCTTTTATATATGCTAAGCACTTGCACCTTCTCAGCTTCATTAATGTATCCCCTGCCCTTTTCTTTGTTCCCCCTCACCCCAGACTCTCCTCCTTTGTCCATTCCAGATTGTAAACCCATAATTAATAATAATCTTTAGGGGGTAGGGATGTTTGGAACAGAATGCACAAGGAAGAGTGAGCATGTTCCTTCTTCCAAGCCCCATCTCCAGTAATGGAAATTCCCACTCTCACACACTAGCAATCCTCAGTGTTGGCTTCCCTGTTGCATCCTATGTGAGCTGGCACTGTACAACATGCGTTGTTTCTAATGCACTGGGGTTTGAAGGATGTTTTCTCCTTCTGCAGTCCTATGGACACCAGGAATATGGGTGCCAGCAGGGAAGCGTGCTCACACTGAACCATAAACCTACTTGTGCCATTTAGTGATCATCTCTACAATGACTTCTACAGTGATGGCATTTACAGACCCTGTTGGGTGTGTAATAAATGCTTAATTAGTTTCAGTGTGGCACTTTCCCAGCTGTCTGCAGTGGGTAAGCAAATCGATTTGAGACTTGAAGAGACGGTACCTCAGACACTTTCCCCACATAGGCAGTGGGCAAGGCTGGGGAGATGTTCTCTCTTCTGGATGAAGGACCAACAGGGTGGTATACTCTTCTTACTCCAGGGGCCTGACCCATCACTAGCTCCTTCCAGTTTTACCCCAGTGGACCTACTGCAAGTAATGCAGTAGTGAACCAGCCCACTGCAGAGAGCTGGGGGGCGGGGGTGACATTATTGGTGTCAATGTACAAATAGGGAGGGAGGCTCAGAACCTGGAGGGGAAATTATCCTCTCACTCCAAGAAGGTTAGGGCTGAGTTTTGATGGGGTGGGACCAGGGGAAGACCAAGGTGAAATGAAGAAAAAAGTAGCAGGAGGAGGAGGGGTCACCTTGAATGAAAGCTATAACCCAAGCATTTAGAGAGAGCTCTGGAGTGCTGCTCTCCTCTTCAGAGCAACTCTTACACCTCATCAGAGCAAGAAAATGGAGCAAAGCTTGAGGAAGCCAGGCTACAGCTTAGCAGTAACAATTAAAGAAATCATTTTAGGCTGTATTAAGAGGTGCATCATTTTTAAGACACTGGAGGTGATGGTGCTACTTTCATCAACACTGGTGAGATCTCACCTGGAACATTCTCTTCAGTTTCAGGCACCACACTTCAAGCAAGGTGTAGACGAATTGGAGAATACTTAGAGGAGAGAAACTAAGAGGATAAAGGACTGGATGAAAAATGGTATGATGAAAGGCTGAAAGAATTTGGTACGTTTAGCCTAGAGATAAGAAGTCCAAGGAGGGTTGGGACTAGAGCTGTGGTAGGTTCCATATTTGCTACCCACGGGCAATACCTGCATTTTTGGGCACCCTCAGTGGGTACTCAACGGGGTACCTGGCCTCCCATCGGGTATCCTGTGCCCAAAAATGCAGGTATTACTGCACCATCCCAGGATGCACCAGGATGCCGATCCCGTCACCCACATATGGTTCCCCGGGCTGACTCACCTTTCTGCTGGTCTGCTGCTCCTCCAGTCCTGCTTGCTGCTCCCTGTTCTTCTTTGGCTGGTGCGCTGCTCAGTTGAGCCGAGGACTTCCCCACTTGGCTTTTTCTGAGAGAGAGGGGGAACGAGGAGTCCTAATGGGTTCCACATTCCTAGTTGGAACCATATCAGGGGTGCACATGAGACCTCCGTAAACCTGCATTTTAGGTCCATTTGGGAATGGGGGAGCAATTAGGGGGGCACGTGTAGGTGGAAAGAGGCCTCCTTGCTCCCCCCCCCATTCAGAAAAGCTGAGCGGGGAAATCCCAAGCTCAGCTGAGTAGTACATCAGCCAGGGAGGAGGAGGGAGCAGCGAGCCACAAGCAATGAGTAGGACTGGAGGAGCACTAGACTGGCAGCTAGGTGAGTCAGCCTTGGGAGTTGGGTAGCCCATCGGGTCATGTTTGGGTACCAGTTGGTGCCCAAAACTTAACCAGGGCAATTTGGGAACCCAGATTCAATGGGGTGCCTGATTTGCTGGGTACTCAGTTGCAACTCTAGTTGGGACATGATGGAAATTTTCAAATATATAAAAAGATGCCATGTAAAAAGATGAGCAGTTCTCCATGGTCACTGAAGTTAGAATAAGAAGAAAAGAGCATACATTGCAGCAATGTAGATTTGGGTTAGATATTAAGAAACCTGTCCTATCTGTAAGAACTGTTGAACAATGCAATAAGTTGCCCAGGGAAGTTGTGGAATCTCTGTCTTTGGATGTTTTCAAAAACCTGTCTGGACAAACATTTGTCTGTGATGCTGTAGGCAGAGGGTATCCTGCCTTGGGAGCAGGGGGTTGGACTAGTTGACCCTTGATGTCACTTGCAACCCACTATGAATTTTCAGAGCCAGTGGATGCTTCCAGGCTAGCTAGAGGGGTGACGGGAGAGGTGGCTGTAGGATGCCTCTTGCCTTCAGCAAGGGGGTTTGTTCTTAGAGTCACCACTACATGTAATCCCATTGGACATAGCTATCACAGTGCTACACCCCACTTTGATGTTGTGAAGACTCTCTTTCGTCAACCAGGAGGCTGAGTATCTCATGTTTTCTCCACGTCTTTGGTCCTTAATGGAAGGAAAGGTGCTGCTTCTGCTATAGGGTCAGGATTTAGATCTTGTGGATTCAGGACTCTCACTAACTTAACTTGCACAGTTTGGCTGCTTCAGGAATGGCTATTGGAAAGAGGAGAGTGAAGCAACAAGGTCCTTTTTCATAGCACCTCTAAAGCTGCCAGCCAAACAGGATTCCAACACTGGAACTCTATCCAAGTCAGACCAATGGCCCTGGAGCTCAGAACCGATGGACGTCCAGGGGGTATTAGAGTGAATTTGATGCCCCACATTCACGTTAAAGGCCTGGAGAGTTGTTCTGAGGTGACCTCTGAGAAGAAACTTCAGATTCAGGTTCATTAATATGCACAGAAGAGGATCCTGGTTTGCTGTCGCAGCTGTCACTACAAGGATCTGAGCATATGGTTCCTGGCAGGTTTTAGTCATTTTGCCCCCCTCCTAATAGAGATTGATCTGCAAAATTAATCACATTACAGTGTGGAATGCAGAGAGCTGGCAGGAGGAAGCATCTTGAGGAGCAAATGTCTTTCCCATGTACTTGGGCTCAGAAGTTAGAACCTGGGGATAGGGGAGAGACTGTGCCTTGGTCCCTCAGTTGCCTGAAGGGTAGCAGGAGAGCCAGCAGTGGAAAGACATGAGAGATGGGACAACTTCACCTGAGGTAAAATCTCTCTACCAATATGTTTTCATGGCTTCCAAAGATGTACTGACCGAGTCTCTCACAACTAGGGGTGTGCATTTCGTTTTTGTTATTACAATAAAAAAATGAAAATGTAATTTTTGTTTTCCTTATTGTAATAACAAAAATTAACATAATGAAAATAATGAAAATTGTTGTTTTCATTATTTTTGGTATTTCCTGATATTTTCTGACAATTTCCAGTATTACTGACAATACAGAAATTTCCAATAATACCAGAAGTTACAACAAATGATTGGAAATAATATGAAAAAACCAAAACCAAACCAAACAAACAAAAAAGAAAATGAATGCAAGTTTAATAATGAAAATCAAATTAAAACAATTTTTTTCTCTGCACATCCCTACTCACAACCTACAGTGTTTATCTCAGTATGTACTGTAGGGAAGTGCTATTCTTATGGGCACCTGGAGTGGATTGTATTCAGAATTTCTCTCCATCACTAACCACAATTTTCTAAAATGATGCTCCTGCTTCAGAGGTGGAGGCTAAACAGTCCAATTCTCAGAATGAGGCAGACATAGGCGTGGGGGATACATAGCATTTACCATTAATGGTTTGCACCACTGGTGCATCTTACCCTTGTCTTGAAACTGGAATGTGCTGTGGAGCTGTGGTTTTACTTGGTTATCCCCTGTGTGTTCTCTGTAGCCTCTTCTAATAATCACGAATGTCTGAAATCCTCCCTGTAGGCAAAGCTTATGGCAGAGGTCCCAAAACTGTGGCTTGGTACTGCATGTGGTGTCACACTGGCAGCCAATGGGGTCATGATCCTGAGTGATATATTATATCACCCTGTTTGATGATATTTGATATCCCCCGGTAGAAGCACCGGGTCCCCGTGATTGGCCACTGTCTGAGACAAGACGCTGGGCTCGATGGACCATTGGTCTGACCCAGCATGGCACTTCTTATGTTCTTATATTATACTTGGTATGGCTGTTTTGCTATCTGGGGTTATGGGATTTTATTTATGGATTCATATCACAGAGCAAACTCAAACTTCTATCTAGGGACATAACTTCTGCCCAACTCCTAGAGATCATAATAGAGCCGAAATGAAGAGTGACATCAACTCATTTCAAAGAAGATGGTATACCGGGGAGCTGCAGCAGATGAATCAGGAAGGGCAGAGGTTAGAGCGACGGTGGCGTCATTCACGTACTAAAGTTGACCAGTTGTGGAATAGAGTCTAGTTACGTACCTATGCTGTTGCTGTGCGGACTTGCTGCCATCATTGCGTCTGCTAAATCCTAGGGATGGGACATCTGGCAAAAACCCGGCTACCGGTTTTACCGGTTACCGGTTTGCAAAAAAAACGGTTTACTGGATTAAAACCGGTTTACCGGTGCCGGATCTATTCCATTGATTTCAATGGGAAACTGCCAGTGTCCCCATTGAAATCAATGGGGGGGGGGAACAATCCCTCCCCCTCCCAGGCTGTGTGGGTGGAAGAGGGAACACCCCCCACCGGAATTTGCCAATGTACAAATAAGAATGATGTTGAAGGGTGATGTCCTCATTATCGACCCTTCCCTGTTGGGACTTAGTCTTGTGAATAAAATGAGGGACCTAGGTATCCCTGGTCCCTCGGGAAATATTATTTTTCTGGTACTAATATCTGGGTTTAATAAACTACTTGTGTGTGCGATCTTTAGTATGTATATGATTATTGCACGAAGGAAGTATTTCCTGATTTATTTATTAGTTTATTATGTGTATTACTTGTTGATTATTTTATTTTATTGTGCTCTGCAATGACTTCGGTCACGCAGTAATAAAGTTTATTATGTTATTATTATGAACACCCCCCACCCACCCTACCCAGCCTGGATTTTTTTTAAAAAAAATTTTTTCCCCGAAGTCCCTGGCTCTGGGCCGCCAGCGGCAATCCGGAGCCCGGACCAGCAGGTAGGTACTAGGGTGATCCCTGGGGTGGGGGGTGGTTTAACACACACCCCACCCCAGGGATCACCCTACCCCCCACCCAAGGATCGCCTACCTTTGGCGCTCCGGGTGGCGGTGGTGGCGGCAGCACGGCGCTCCAGGTGGCTTCAGCGCTGGCTGTGGCTGCTGGCTTCAGCGCTTACTAGGCCTTCCGTGGAACTTCCGAGTTTCCCCGGAAGGCCTAGTAAGAGCTGAAGCCGGCATCCACAGCCAGCGCTGAAGCCGCCTGGAGTGCCGTGCTGCCGCCGCCACCCGGAGTGCCAAAGGTAGGTGATCCTTGGGTGGGGGGTAGGGTGATCCCTGGGGTGGGGTGTGTAGTAGTAGTAAAACCCTTTATTTGCCCAACTAAACAGTTATTGGCAATACATCAATAAAACTCAGTACAATTCACATGAGTCACGGTACAAACATTCAATAACCCACAAATTATACCCCTTCAATCCCCCCCAAACCGTTCATAATTAATCTCCTGTTTCTCAGACATGCTCCTAGCACCGGGGGGTATGCAGCAGATAGAAGGGGCAGGAGGGGCTATATTAGTTCCACCACCCCTAACCTACTTCACCCATCGACTGTAACCTGTTACGCATCACTATTCAGGCTAACCTAGCCACTGCCCTCGTTAAATCTGTAACCCTATGCCCTAAGCATAGTGTCTCAGGAGGGGCCAACAAGACCCTCGCCTGCAATTGTTCCCAGGCTGCCAAAAAGTTCCCTCTAAAGATGTCATACTTGGGGCACTTAAAGAGGATATGATAGGCCCACCAGAATTGCAGAGGGGAACACCCTACAGCGTAAGCACGTGAAAGCTCTTGTCAGAGGGAATTTAGTCCAAGTCACTAGATAATTAAAATCCTGTAATGGCATCATGGCGAACTATATATCGGGTTAACTCTCTGGATCTGGAGCATCTCAGCGTCGATTTGAACTTGCTGGTCCCGAATCCTCTGTTTGACCAATCGCATGGCATGTTTAATGCCCTGGGATCTCAGGCCCCCAAGAGAGAAACCAAGTCTCCCTACTTTCAGCTCCAGCCAGTTCAACCAGGGTCGCAAGAGCCCCACCTCCTTGGCTCTATTCACCAGAGACCCGAAACTCCACCTTTAGCCCATAATGCACCAGTGCCTGGCAGGCATATGCTCTAATAGGAAGACAGCCCATCTCCGCCCGAATAAGAACCTGAGGTGTACTCTGCGGAACCCCAGAATTGCCCTCAGGAACCCATTCTGGATTGGTTCCAGAAGGTCCAAAGCATCCCATGCTCAGACCGGAAAAGCATACAACAAACTCGTTATTATCTTCGTCTGGAACAAGCGTAGTGCTGACAGAACCAATTGCCCCCCCTTACCAAAGTAGAACCCCTGAATTGCCCCTGCTGTCTGAACCGCCTTACTTTTTGCCTGGAACCAATGCACCCGCCAGCTGGAAGAAGAGGAGAAGGTCACTCCCAAATATTGGAAACTATCCACCTGGATAATCTAGTGACTCCCAATCCGCCACTTATGGGATTCCTTATGTCTTCTTTTACCTACGATCAGCACTTTGGTTTTGTCGTAGTTGATCTCCAACCCCTCTCTTTGGCAGTAGGTCTCTATCCACTGGGTCTATCCTATGGAGGCCCACCGGAGAGTGAGCAATCAAGGCAGTGTCATCCACATAGAGCAGGGCAGGGACTTCTCTATCCCCAATCTGTGGTGGATGGGTATTCACCTCAGCAAGATAGGGGATGAGATCATTCAGGAAAATATTAAATAATGCAGGTTTCCCTGGAAGAGCTAGTAAGTGCTGAAGCCGGCATCCACAGCCAGCGCTGAAGTTGCCCGGAGTGCCGTGCTGCCGCCGCCGCCACTGCCCGGAGTGCCAAAGGTAGGCGATCCTTGGATACCCCAAGGGTGATCCCTGGGGTGGGATGTGTGTTAAACCACCCCCCACCCCAGGGATCACCCTAGTAAGTACCGGTGGTGGCCCGGAGCCAGGGACTTCGGGGAATTTTTTTTAAAAAAAAATCCAGGCTGGGCAGGGTAGGTGGGGGGTGTCCCCTCTTCCAACTGTGCAGCCTGGATGGGGGAGGGAAAAGTGGTTGGGTTTTTTTTCTTTCTTTTTTTACATTGTGGCCATTCATTTCAATGGCCGCAATGTAAAACAATCTGGCATGGGGAACCGGTACCCCCAATATCCGGATTAATCTGATACTGTTGGTACAGCAAAATACCGGCAGTATCGGATACCGGATAATCCGGACTTCCCACCCCTACTAAATCCCACCTGGCTGAGCTGTTCCGGGTGGTGAGGGGGCTGGTCAGTCCGGCCTCCCTCCGCCTTGACGTAGAAACATCAAATGCTCGCTGTGATTTGTTTGTGGACTTTTTTGTGGACAAAATTGCTCAAATTCACCACAGCTTTGATGCAACTTTTTTTAGCAGAGAATGGGTCAGAGGCAGTAGAAGCCCCTTCTTGTCCTGTTTTGTGGGAGGAGTTTCAGGCAGTATTGTCCTAAGATGCAGGGGATGCTCTTGGGACTGCTCAAGCCACCTATTGTGAATTATATCCATGCCTATCTTGGCTTGTTAAGGCTAGCCGAGAGACACTGGGGCCGTTGCTGGTGGGGATAGTCAGGGCAGTGTGCCTCAAGGAGGCGGTGGTGCGGCCCCTGCTCAAGAAACCATCTTTGGATGTTGATGTTCTTGCCAGTTTTCAGCCAGTCTCTAACCTTCCCTTTTTAGGGAAGGTTATTGAACGGGTGGTGGCTCAGCAGCTTCAGGGGCACTTGGACCGGGTTAACTTTCTCAATCCCTCGCAGTCTGGCTTTCATCTGGGTTATGGCATGGAGACTATGCTTATGGCCTTGGCCAATGACCTCTCCCATGAGTTGGACCGGGGCAATTAGATTCTGTTGATCCTGTTAGATCTCTCGGCTGCATTTGATACTGTTGATCATGAATTGTTGGTGACTCGGCTGAGGGACCGGGCAGGGATTGGTGGGACTGTTCTTGAATGGATGCGCTCTTTCCTGGCTGGGAGAAACCAGCGTGTGGTGCTGAGGGAGTTTTCATCTTCCCCCCGGGGCCTCACGTGTGGAGTATTGCAGGGTTCCATCCTATCCCCTCTCTTGTTCAATGTGTACATGCAGCCTTTGGGAGAGGTTGTTAGGGAGTATGGAGTGAGATGTCATCAATATGCTGATGACACCCAGATATATCTCTCATTTTCCTCCGACTCAGGCCCGGCAGTCTTGTTGCTTACCCTGTGTTTGTCCGCTGTGGGGGATTGGATCAGGGTGAGTCGCCTGAGGCTAAATCCTGACAAGACGGAAGTGTTGGTTGTGGGGAAGGCTGAGGGAGTGGTGGCCCACATCATTGATGAGGTCTGTTCTCCCCTGGTCTTTCAGGTATGGAGTCTGGGGGTGCTCCTGGACCCATAGCTCTGCCTGGACACCCAGGTGGCGGCTGTGGCAAAGGGAGCATTTTGCCAGTTGCGTCTGGTGCATCGGCTTAGGCTGTATGTCTCGGACTTGGATCTGGACACAGTCATCCATGCTTTTATTACCTCACAGGGTTGGCCTTAACCTAAGCGGGGCTCTGGGTGGGAAAGAAACACGGGGACCAATATCTTCTGCTGGCAGCAAAGCCGCTGATGGCCGGTGGGCCCAGGAGCACTCCCCAGTTCAGGGGGTGCTCCCTGGCCCATGGGCAGAGTGCTACTCAGGCTTGGACTCAGGTACACGAGGAGGGGCACTCCCCTCTGCCCATCCCCAAGCCTGAGCAGCCATTCAGTGACCGAATCAGACTCACCTGATCCGTTGCTGCCGTCGCCACTGCCACCACTGCCACCACTGTCACCACCTCCAGCTGGGCCCGGTGCCGGGCTCTCCCCACACCCCTCCTCTGCTGCCTGCACAGTCTCGGCCAGGGGAATTGAGGGAGAGAGAGGCAGAGGCCCTGCCTTGCCCTCATTTCCCCTGGCCAAAACAGCAAAGCAGGCAGTGGATGGGGCCAGCGGCATGAGGGAGAGGCGGGGCCTCTGCCTTCTTCTCCCTCACTTCCGGCGGGAGTGAGGGAAGAAGCAGAGGCCCCGCCTTTCCCTCATGCTGCTGGCCCCCTCTGCTTCCTGTCAATCTCTCGGCCAGAGGAAATGAGGGAGAGGTGAGGCCTCTGCCTCTCTCTCCCTCATTTCTTGACCGAGACTGTGCCAGGCAGTGGAGGGGGGGCACAGAGTGTGGGAGAGGTGGAGCCTCTGCCTCTCCCTCACTCCTGCTGCCCCCCCGACCCAACCTGACTTTAAATAATAATTAAAAAATCAACCCCAA
>QEPC01000805.1:70972-91813 GCA_003113815.1 Sphenodon punctatus | reverse complement strand
AGACATGCACGCACTGATGTATAGAGACCAGCCTTGTTTAGGCGAGATGGGGTGCACCTGTCCCCTGAAGGTAATGATTTGTACCTGAGAGTCCTAAAGAGGGACTAGTTCATGTACTAGACAGGTTCTAGGAGTAGGTGGGGGTCGGGGTCATACGGATAGACCCAGCAACCCCTTAGTGGCAGGGGTCCAGTACTGTAAGTTAGAGTAGTTAGAAGGGTTATAATTAAGAGACATCTCCTTAAGAGATGGGAAGACCCACCTGCCGGAATGCAGGGGGATGGCAAGCGGCGGGGCATCCTCCCTGGGAGGGGTGCCGTGCGACGGCGGTAGGGACAAGTATGGTCCCCCATCAGCAGGCATCTTTATCCTTACTCGCAGTTGAAGGAGCGGACCCCCTCACAGACAGTTGGGGCTGATTGAGGGGGAGACGTGTGATCCTCTGAGGGGGTGGCAATCGAGGGTACATCGAATTTAACCTTGGGGTTACTGTTCATTAGGTTAAGTACTGGACCCGCATCGCACTAGGCGATTTACCCCCACCTAATTTGTGATTGTAATCAGGTTAATAAAGAGTGTGGCCGTTTAAACTCAGCACTGTGTCCTGTCTCCTTTAATGCGTCGGCAAAGACTTTCATGCCTTTTTACCTGTTGGATTAGCATCAAAGACAGCAGGGGTAGCAAGATGTCTTTTATTATAGGCTGGCAGCAGCTTCATCATAGAGCCTGCCAGGATCTAGGCCTGCCCAGACAGGGGAACAAAAGTGGTAATTTGTCCCAGGTCACACACAAAAGAGGGCCAGCCACAGGTGATGGTAACTGTCAACTGGAGATTGGGTAGGGGGCTCAGCAGGGATTCTATACGGTTCTATAGGACTTCTGAAAATTGGGGGGGGGGACATGCCCCTTGTGCCCCTCATGGGTGGTCTGTGGAGAGTTCCCCAGTGAAAATGGAATGTAGGTTTGGACATGGATGGGAATATGGAAATTCTGCCCAGGGCCTTGCGGAATCTCTGGGTGGCTCTGTCAGAATCTGAGTTGCAGCAGTGCATTAATTCATGTGAGGAGAAGGGGTCTTATTCTAGGCCAGCCCGCCCCACAGCTAGTTGTGCGTAGAGGTAAAACACATATTCAAAGTGAAGAATCAAATACCAAATTCCCCTCCCTCACTCTCCCTTGTTTCTCCTGCTCACCTAACCGCCTTCGGCCCTTCTCCCTCGCTGCCCCCCCATGCCTGGAACTCCCTCCCTACCCACATCCGCCTTGCCCCCTCCCTCCGCTCCTTCAAATCCCTCCTCAAGATCCACTTTTTCCTCGCCGCCTTTCCCAATGCCTGCTAGTCGTTCCCCATATACTTACTGTCGGCCCTCCTCTGCAGACTGCTGCAACCAACCTGATTGTAACCAAGCCAAGCACACGGACCTGAGACTTCGCATCCACCTGAATGTTTGTTTGTCTTCTCCCCTGTCTCTCTCACTGTCCCCTCTCCCTGTCTCCCCCTCCTTGTCTTTTAGATTGTAAGCCACAGTCAGAGACCGCGTCTATTTCTATGTTCTGTACAGTGCCAGGTACATGGCTGGTGCTATATAAATGTTTATAATAATAATAATAATAATAATAATATATACACGTGCTGTTGGTGTTTGTTTTTGTTTTGGAAAAACAAGTACAAAAAGGGTATTCCAACTTCATTTGCAGTTTTGAATCTTCATTTTGTTTTTCATTTCATTAATTTTGACCACTTCAATACTTTTTCTGTTTCAGTATTTCAAGATTTGATACTTCACTTTGGTATTTTGGCTTTTTATCATTGGTTACTTTTCATCTTTGGAAGAACTATTAGGCAGGTTTTTGTTTTGTTTTTTAAATTAAATGGGATAATGACAGGTCCAGATTATATGACACAATGCAGGAAAATGTCACAAAAGTACCAAATAGCGAAGAACAGGGGTGGGGGAATCGATGGATCAAATCTGGCCTGCAGCTGTTTTTTATTTGGCCCCTTTCTAGTTCCTGGATCTGACCCATGGATCCAGTCCTTTCCTTCAAAGACTGAAGGAGTAAGCTTAGATTACAGAGCAGAAACGAGGGCATGCACTGAATCCAGGACAGGGGGCAGATTCTTGGCACAAACCCATGATCTGGAACCTCCCTTCTACTTCCTTGCCCCATCCTGAGCACATCCTCTATCATCCCCATAACTCCTACCCAGCCTGAGCAGCTAGTATTAATTTTCAAAGTGGCCGACAGGCAGAGCCAGACAAAGGCTACTTTCAGACATGCCCCCCCACCCCGACGGTGCATATTTGGGGGGAATGCACAACCCGAATATGCGTGGGGCTCGGCTGGTCTGAAAGCCCCCCCCCCACATGGCTTTTCTGGCAGAGACGCGCAGGGATGCAGAGTAGGAAATTGAGCTCTGCATCCCTGCGTGTCTCTGCTGGCAAAGCTACACGAGGGACTTTCAGACTGGCAGATCCCTGTGCATATTCGGCTGAGCATTCCCCCCTGCAGCCCAAATATCGGGGGGCGGGGGGGCATGTCTGAAAGTGGTCTTAGTGGCAAGCACCATAGGCACCTGCCTAGGGCAGCAGATTTTAGTGGGGCAGCAGATTTTTGGGGTGGGTGGGTTGGTTGAGGTCTTCTGTTCTCAACTCACGCCCACCTGGTCATGATGCCCCCCTCTCCCTGATGCAACTGTACTGCCTCACCAGCACTGCCCGCTGTGGAAACCCCCCATCCATCCCCACCTGGAGAAGCCGCGTTCTGCCCACGAGCGCCCTGCAAACACACTCTGTGGTGTTGCCGAACGACGTGGAAGAGACTCTGCTTCTGTGATGGGTGCTGCACCCATTGTCTCCCTCCCTGCGTGAGACACCAGCCTGTGTGGAAAGCTCGTGGGGTGGGGGAAGCAGCACCTTGAGTTGCCTCAGGGCACTAAAATCCTAAGTCCAGCCCTGCCGACAGGAGGGGAAAAGTTCTTCATCCCTAGTGAAAGACAGAGTAATTAATTTACTGAAGTACCAAAATACTAAAGAAACAAAGAAGAGAATTTCATGATTCCAAAAATAAGTTAATGAGAATTAATAATATGCAACCCCCCCCCCCCCAAACACACAAGGGGCCCTATGTGTGAGATACAGGATTGCTGCGAGCTAAAGGACAAGATAGAGCTTGTCTCGTCCTCTAATGCTCTAGGAGCAGTTCACCTCTGAACTTTAAGCAAATGGGGTTTTCAGGTAGGGCTGGAGGCCATAGCCCTTTCTGCATGTAAGTACAGGGAATTAGCCACCAGCCCCGCTGCAGGGTAATGCTCCACCATGGCAGTGGTGGGAAAAAACTTGCCTCGGTAAACCTCCCTTTCCAGCCAGCCTGTCACCACCACTATACAAGGTTATTGCCCTTCTTAGGACTTTCAACCTCTGCTGTTAAGTCACTTAGCCCAGCAACTGGGCTGTAAGTAAACCAAGTCTCCTGAGGGTAATGCTAACAGGAACTCTTCCACCTGGTTTGCAGAGTTCCCTTGGGTTCCAGACCTCCATGGGAGTCCCAGGTGACTGTTTTTCCTAGTTCCTAGGGAGCTCTCTGAACTCCTTACCAATCCAATGCTGCCCCAGAATGAAGGCTTTGCCTCCTTTTTCAAGGGGCATGCTGAGCAGACTTTCTCCTCATTGGAGGAGCAGGCTTTCCTCTACTATAACTGTACCTGCATCATGTAACACATACCCTCAATTTCGTCAAGCTCTCCCTCCCCCAATTTCTCCAACTCTAGGGAGATATCTGTGAATCTGATCCCATAGATCTCTTCACTCTCTTTACCATAGAGGTGTGCACCAGGGACCCATGTTGTTATGTTTTCATTTTTGTTTTTGTTATTTAAATCTTTACTTTTCAAAAATATCAAAAATTTGTTTTCGGTTTTGCTTTTGTTTTTGCTTTCCATTGGTTTCAATGGAAAACACATTTTTGGCTGTAACGTTTTTGCTTTTCATTATATTTTGATGGAACTTGGAGGGATTGTACATCCACTGGAAGGTATTGTGTGTACCAATGTTCAGAAAGACTGGATAAAGGAATCCTATTTCATAAGCAGTTGAATGATGTTATTTTGCAAAAATCTGCATATACATTCCTGGCTGTAACTTCTGTCTCCCCCATCTAATGTGGATGAAACTCAGCAGGTTTATACCCCTACACAGGCTTACTATCTATGCCAAATTATCAGAAGGATTGGATAAAGGGTCCTGGTGGTATAAGCAATTAATCTATACATGTATGCCTGACTGCAGAGAGTGAGTCTATGCCAGGGATTCTCTTACATGTCACTGTGGTATAAGATCGGTTTGTGATACCAACTGGCTAGAAGAAATGTCAACTAAATATCCTCATTCTGTGCTTCGACCACCACAATGTCTCTCCCCCACTTGTTACTGGGAGGTTGGAAGCATCTGTTTAGGAAAGAGACAATAGAGATTCTCTGATGTCCTCTGTCACAGTGCTGCAGGATTTGATTGTGATGATAACTAGCCAGCCTGGATGTGTAAACCATGTCTCCTGATTGCTGTGATGCTATCCCCAAAGTCCCAGTTATGTCCCTTCTATGCCGACCTTGGCCAACCCCTATGCCTGCCTCGAAGCCACTACTGATTGGTCCTGTAATGCTGAAAGCATGCAGTAATTGGCCAGTGAATGTGTCTGTCAGTCTTTTGGGTTGCTCCCCATCCTCCCTCTTACAGCCTTCCTCCCCCTGCCATGCCAGGTGTCTGCCTCAGACTGGCACTTCATGTGCTGCTATTTATCTGAATAATGGCCTTCAAAGGGACAACTTCAATTGCTTATGAAATTGGGTCCCTTTATCAAATTGTCCTGTAGTTGGGCAGAGATAACAGGGAAGGTATGGAATACATTCCTGCCAAATGTCTTTTGAACAGGATGGAATATAAAAATGTTACAGCCAGAAATGTATTTTCAAGTTAATAACTTATAACATCAGTACCCGTTATCCAATCTTTCTGACATTTTGCAGAATTGGTAATATTGTGGAGCAACATAACCTCCTAGGTTTCATGCAAATTGGATGTGACATAAAGAAGTTGTAGCCAGGAATGTGTATGCAGCTTTCCTTAAAATCACAACATGCAATTGCTTTTGAAATCACTTACCTTTATCCAATCTTTTCAAAATTTGTTACAAATAGTGTCCTCCATTGGAGGTACAATCTTCCCAAGTTTCATCAGAATTTAATAAGAAATAAAAATAATTATAGCCAGAAATACATTTTTCAGTTTTCCCCATTATTTTGAAAACAAAAATTCATTTTCATTTTTGCTTTTGTTATTTTTATTTGTCATTTTCATTATTACACTAAAAAAAATGAATTTTTTTGTTTTCGTTATCATAATAATGAAAACGAATTGCATACCCCTACTTTACCCCAACCGGAAATACAAATACAAGTTCTGGAAGTCCCCCACAGTTGCCAGCCTCCTAAGCAAGAGTCTGCCTCTGCTCTGTGACAAGCTGACTGCCCCCAGCTCTCTGGAGATGGTGCTGCAGGCCCAGCGATTTATGGTGTAAGGAAAACAATCAGCTAAGGTGCTTTTTTCCCAAGCCCTGTGTGGCTGTCTTTGTTTGCAGACAGCAATTCTCCATCAAAGCAGCCACTTTCATTGATCCCTGGGGAAGGCTCTTGCCTATGAAGACAGCTGCCTTTTAACCACCACTGATTAGGGAATTAGTAGCCTTCAACAGTTCCTATCTATTTTTATCTCACTAACAAGGATCTACTTTCACATGGCGTGAATCTCATGCTCCGAAAAGTGTTGAGCTGGTTATGCCAGCTCCGACCAGGCATAGATCAAGCAGCTGCCACAAAAGAATCATAGAGGGACCATGAAGGTCATGAAGACCAGTTCCTACTTGGTGCAGAATTTGCCATACATCAATTATCCCAGACATACATGACATGTTCATCCAGCCTCTCCTTAAAAACCTCCAGTGATGAAAAAAATTACACCATTTCTTTAGGCAGCCCTTTTCTTTGCTTGACTTCCCTTACAGTCAGGAATTGTTGTCTGATGTTCAGTCTAAATCTCCCTCTGTGCACCTTCTACCCATTGCCTCTTGTCTTCTCTATAGCAAGGGTGAATAATTGTTCTCCATCTTCTTAATGGCTGTCTTTCAAATGTTTGTAAACTGGGGGAATAAAAGAAGCCTAAAGGAGGATAAAACAAACTGACCATACCCAAATCCTTCAGCTTCTCTCCTCGCCTGATTTGTGTTCCAAACCCTTTATCATTGTTGCTCTTCAGCTTTTCTATGCCCTTCTTAAAGTGAGTTGCCCCAAACGTAATGCACTACTCTAGCTGGGGCCTAGCCAGAGATGAGTAGAGTGGCACAAAGTGTGTTTTCAAATGGATGGCTGCCTTGGTTCTGCCTGTTTTACCCCTGGGTGGTCCATCCGTCTAAAGGTGCCCCATCAGATGTACAGGTGGGCAGCCCCGCCGAGGGTGTTTCAGATCATCCTAGAGTGCCATCAGCAGAGCAAGCTAGCCAAACCCAGGGCACCAGTATGAAGCAGAGAAGATGTCTATCTGATGCACGGACCCACACTGCAGCTCCACTTTCAGCTGGCTATTGCTCTGGGCAACACCACAGAGTTGCGGGTGCCTAGATCGCCTGCAACTTTATGGAGCAGGGGCAGGGATGAGCACATGGGAGGACCATGAGCCAGGGAACCTTTCAGGTCCATGTGAACCAGATCCAGGTGGGGAAGGGTGTGGATGGATGTGAGGGTGCACCTCCAGAGTAGCTCCCTCCATGTCCATCTGAAAACATCCAGTGACTTCCAGCGTCTTACATCAATGCTTCTCGTTGATGCAACTCAAGATGGCATTAGTCTTCTTTGCAACCGCACCACACTGCTGACACATGTTCAGTCAGTGATCCACAACTACTGCTAGATTTTTCTGTGCCATGGTACTAACAATTCAGCTAGTCCCCGTTTTGTATTCATGCATTTGGTGTTTTTTGCTCTCTGTGTTATAATCTATTGACATTATTGAATTTCATTTTATTGTTTACCACCCATTTCTCCAACTTGGTAAGATCATTTAGAATTTTTATCCTTGGGCTGAACCTTCATTTCCGGCTCAATTCTGTTTCTGATTAATCTGGTCAGTTCAATCATGGCGATTGAAAATCAGAACGAATGATCATTCAAATTTTTGTTTGCCAGAACAATAAAAAATTTCCCAATGTTTTGTGCATACACAAATTGAGGCAACTGTACTGAATATGTGCAAAATGGCAGCTGCCATTGTACGGCCAGTGCCATTTGGCACATGCACAAAATGGCCAATTGGAATTCCAACTAAAATTGTGATTGAGCAGAATTCCGGTTGTAATTGAGTTATTCTGTTTTCATAGAACTGTTCTGTGAAAATGGAAGGGCTGTTTCAAACCTATTTTATCCTATCTTCCAAAGTGTTAGCAGTCTCTTCCAATTTTTTTTATCAGCAACTTTTATGAGTATACTCCTCCCTATTCCTTCATCAAAATCATGAATAAAAATGTTGAACAGTACTACCTCTAAAATGGACTCCTGTGGAACCTTGCTTGAGACAGGTTCCCAATTTGACATTGACCCATTCATTACTACTTTTTGCTTGCAATCATTCAACAAATTACTTATCCACCTTATGGTTGTCCTATCGAGCCCACATTTCCCCCATTTCCTTTAGGAGGATATGATACAGAATGATGTTAAAAGCTTTACTGAAATCCAAGTAAATTACCTACTACATTCTTCTTATCCACCAAACCAGTTATTGTGTCAAAGGAGTTTTAAGTTGTTTTGGCTTGGATTGCTTTTGACAAATCCATGCTGGCTAGTTGCTACTAGTAAGCAAGTTACCAGAAATCCTGTCCTGCATTCACCACTCATACTCAAGATCTGGGTCTTCATCACTCTGCCATTGCACCTAGACTCTCACCTCAACCTCTTCCCATTATGCCAGCCTGGGTCCCTACACAGCTCTGCCAATGTACACTGATCCTAACTGGAAGTACCACTATTCCACTCCTGGATTCTTCATCACTGCTCTGTTCATCCTCTGATCTGGTCAGGGCTACAAGAACCTATTTCTAGCTTGTCAACAGAAACTGTAGCCTGCTGTCATTGACACATTCAAGGATGCTCAAAAGGAGAAAATGGCCCAGGGCTGGATTAATGTGTAGGGGTTCAAGAGTATATAGCCCAGGGCCCTAGATTTGGAGAAGCCCTCTGGTCTCTGTCTCCAGTTGGGGTTGAAACCTTGGACAGGGAGGGTTCTATTGCTGATGCTAATAGCAATGGTAAAGTCAGCTCCCACTTTGGCTAAACAGAGACTAGGGGCTGGCACTACTGCTAGAGGTGAATCTGAATACACCCCTCAATCAACATCCCTCAATCAAACTAACACCGGAACACTCCCAAGACAAAGTCAACTTCCTGGACACCACCATCAGCATAAAAGATGGATCCCTACAGACAGCAATATACAGGAAACCCACAGACCACCATACATACCTCCACCAATCCAGCAACCACCCCAGACACACCAAGAAGTCCATCATCCATAGCCAAGCCCTCAGATATCACAGGGTCTGCTCGGAAGAGAGAACCCGAAATTCTCACCTATCCACACTAAAGACCGCTTTCACCAAGCAAGGATACTCAAGCAGAGAAGTGGACCGCATAATAGAATGGACCATCCAAATACCCCGTAACAACCTACTACAATACAAGAAGAAGGAACCCTCCAACCGCACTCCTCTAGTCCTCACTAACCACCCCAACTAGAACTCATGTGTGACATCATAAAACATCTTCAACCCATACTTGATGAGGACCCCATCCTAAAAGAGACTTTTCCTGAACCCCCTCTTCAGGCCTTCAAACAACCCCCCAACCTTGCCCAGTTTATCATCTGTAACAAACTACCCAACACCGAGCACAGCTCCACTCCCACAGGAACAAAACAATGCCGGGACAAAATATGCAAGACCTGCGCACACATCTCTGCTGCGAACAACATCCCAACACCCTGTGGTAAACCACTCCAAATACAAGGAAGCTACAACTGCAAGTCCAACGACCTGGTCTTACCTCATTCAGTGCACCAAATGCCCCCACGGGAACTACGTAGGGGAAACCCACCAACCCCTACACAAACGCATGAATTCCCACAGGAAGATGATTATGGACCAAAACACAGACTCTACTGTTGGCAACCACTTCTCCCAGGATGACCACTCCATCTCTGATCTCTCCATCCTAGTCCTGAAAGGCAGCCTCCACAACACTTCCAAAAGGCGTGCCTGGGAACAAAAATTCATCAGCCTGCTGGATACAAGAAACAATGGACTTAACTAAGACATTGGCTTCACACGCCACTACAGAAATGTACAAGCTTAAACCTGTCCATTTGCAGTCCACCACTTATACTATCACAGGCACCTTTAACCCCTCCACTCCCCATTCCAGGCACCCTCTCAATTACTCATCCACCCCTGCTAATTGGATTTGCCCCACCCCACATCCTCTACACTATCATCTCATAATCACAGGCACCTTACTCCCTTCCACTCCCCTTTCCAGGCACCTTCTCAATGACTTGCCCCATTATACCGCACCTGCTCCCTTACAAATGCATACTTCTTCCCCCACCCCTCTCTGTCCTTACCCTCCCATGATGTAATGCTCCCCAGCCTCTGCACATAACCCCCGTGCCTCGCTTTGCTCAGTTTACAGCTTGGATTTCTGACTTGCCTGACAAGGATCCTGTGAGGTCCGAAAGCTTGAAAACCTCCACCAACCTAAGTTGGTCCAATAAAAGATATCTCTACACTACTTTGTCTCTACGAACTATTTTTGGGACTAACACGGAAACACACTCAATCTGAATACACAAAGAGAGACACAAACACCCCAACTTTAACAATCCAACAGTGTCAGGACCCAAGGGGATCACAGGCCTTGAACACTGGTCCTCTAGTTACATGGGCAGCAGTGGAATCTTTCTACACTGCCAAGAGGCTGCTGTGCTGTAGAGGTGTGCACCAGGAACCCATGTTGCTTTTTGTTTTTCATTATTAAAAGCTGTTGTTTTCATTATCGTTAATAACAAAATTTTGTTATTCATTGATTTTGAGCAATAATGAAGATTTTGTTTTCGGTATCGTTTCCATTGTGGGCTGTCACCAGTGGCAGAAGTGCCAGCAGACACCTGTCCCAGACTTCTCAGAAGTTGAACTCCTTCCTCCTTTTCTCATTATAATGCAGTGCACAATGACAATATGAAAAAATTACTAATATGTATGTCTAACCTAAACCTACACCTAATAACCTATACTATATGCAATATATTCCTACCTAAGTATCTATGAGCACAATCCAACTTCCATTGAAGTCAATGGGAGTTGAGCTATTGGCTTTTAAGGAGCTGGATTGTGCCCTATACCAATAAACTTCTATCTGCTATGTGTTCTAAGTATCTATCTATCCTATGTCTATACTATAATGCTAATATATATAATAAAAAGCCTAGCATCTACTAATATCTATATATCTAATTTATCTCTAATATATCTACAACTAATATATCTACAAGTATATAATATGGACCAGGGGGAGACAGACAGGGGAAGGGAAAAGGGAAAAAAACTATAGGGTATACCTATCTAATCTCTACCTATATTATTTTTCAGGCATCGGGAACTGCCTGAATACTTAAATGCACAGCCACCTTTCATTATAAACAGGGGACTGCTGAAGCCCCGATTTTGCGGAAACCGCTTGACCGACATTTCTGAAAATTTAACCATGGCTGTAGGTTGTGAGGACCATCATATCCACAATGTTTGAAAAAGATCCATTAGGAAAATAAAATGTTATAACTGCTTTAAGTCTGTTTCTACATAACTTCATTGTGTACAACAAATTGTATAATGTCTACACTCACATTCTTTACTTCATTGTATGAACTGTACACAATTTGTATACATGTAAATAACAAACTTAAATTACTCTGACACAATTGTTTCTTGTCAAATTATGATAATAAATTATTTTCATAACTGTAAAATGTGCACATTTAGTTATTGATAAAAACAAAGTATGTATGGTAAGGAATTTAGTACATATATGAAATGTATGTTGATGATAAAATATTAAATATTGCTCTAATTGTGAATTAATTTCTATGTTTTGGGGCGTTTATGTTTTGTTGCAATGTATAGAGTGGAAGGTGTTTTGAATTGTAATTGTACTGAATTTTTGTGTGTGTGCATGTTAAGAAAACTCTTGTACATTTAAGTTTATTTTTAAACTGTTAAGTTTTTTGCTTTGGTTTCTATATCTGTAATCTATATACCTAAACCTATACCTTATCTAATCTATTGATCTATCTATATACACAGGGGGAGACAGACAGGAGAAGGGAATAGGTAAAATAAAGGGTATAAGGAAACAAAAAGGCATAACACTGAGGGCTGAGGAAGATTTTTAGTGCAAGCACCAGAGTTCTGTAAATGCAACCTGACACTGCAAGAGCTAACATAGAACAAGAGTCAAACCAGCCTGGGCCTGCAAAATAAAGGGTTGCAGTGCCCTCCCCAGAGCCACCATGATCGGTACTGGGAGGCAAAAGGCATTGAGCAATCACAGGGTGGCCAGTGATCTATTACGTCCTTCCCCTCCCATCACAGGCCCAGTTCAAGTGTTCAACACTGTTTCTGGCTCAGAGACGTCTGCTCACTCCTCCCCTCTCCACATTTCCCTCCAAAAACCACCGCTGCCAGGCAATAATTAAATCAATAACGACTGTCATTATCATTATTGATTTTGTTATTATTTATCTTCGTTATCACTATTGCAATAACGATAACAAAAATGAAGAATTTCATTATCTTTATCAATATAACAAAAACAAAGTGCACGCCCCTACTGTGGTGAAGTAGCAGAACCACATCCCTATGGTCCCCTGCAAGCCTGGGTCCACCCAGCCAGGCTCCTGATTGACCAGTGATGACCTGTACCCTGATTGGCTAGTTTTCTCGGTCACAACAAACCCTAGACCTGAACAACAAATCAGACACTGACCTGGCTCTACAGCCTCCTTGCTGTGCTGCCTGCACACCAGCTGTTCCTGCTCCTCCTGCTCCAGACCCAACCTGACCCTGCTAGGTCTGACTCCCTGGACTCTGACCATGCCTGACTATCAGACTGCACTTCTCACCTGCCTCCATATACCAGACACCTGGTTTTAATGGTGCTCTGGTTCTGCCCCTTGGCTTTCCTTGGACTCTTGTCCTGGCCTGACCTCATAGTTGGGAGCCTGACACAGGCACCTTCGGTCTGCCGGGGGTGCCTTCTTGGAGGTCCCCTGTGTTAAGCGGGGGGCCACAATGGAGAGGGTATTCTCGGTGGCCGGGCCGCATCTTTGGAATTCCCTCCCAGAGGAAGCTCGCCTGGCCCCAAGCCTTTTAACATTCCGGCGGGCTTGTAAAACTGGGCTGTTCACCCAGGCCTTTGGGGAGGGTGGGAGGGTGGGTAAGGGTTTTTAGCTCCTCCCTACTCTTATTTTTATTTTTATTTATTTGTCCTAACCCTGTTCTTAAATTGTGTGCTGTTTTTAAAAAATTGTTTTATTCAATTGTTTTTGTCGAATTGTACGTCACCCCGAGATGCTGTAGGCATATGGGGTGACTAAGAAATGCTTAAAATAAATAAATAAATAATAAATAAAGTTAATCCAGTCTGACATTTCCCCATTGTAGTCTTCCTTTACCTCTGATTCTGTACTTGGCAGCAAACATTTTCTTTATGAGTGTAGTAGCTAGCTCCCTTCCCTTGGCTTTGCTGGGAGCTGCCCCTGGGTGAATAAATGATAGCACAATCCTGCCTTTCGCACATCTGAACAGTCAGCTCAGCCATGGGCAAATAGCCAGTTCCTAGTGCTGTCCATGGTGCTGATTTACAGCAGAGCTGTTTCTCAAACATCCTCTGTCTGTACTAGAGCTCCAAGCACTTCCCGTAGGCAGTGCTGATTACTTTGACAGCATGGGACTGGGCTTGTTGTAATAGCACTGGCAGCAGGTGAAGCCAGTCAAAGAGCTTCTGTGGAAACTGAGGTGGGCAAAGGTCTCCTATCAATAAAGAGACCAAACAACACATGGGGATTTTCAGGCTGTCTGTAATTGGGACATGAAACTGGGTAATTTTAGAAATATAAAGCACATAGGAACAAGGACAGAGTGGTCTAAGGCCATGAACTGACAGTCAAGAGATCTCGCTCTGCTACCGACCTGCTGTGCAATCATGGGCCAGTCACTTACCCTTTGTCTGTCTGGTTTAGTTAGTTTGAAAAGTGTTGAGGGCAGGGTCATTTTGGGTGTTACCAGGTGTAGGGGTAAACTCATACCTATGTGGTTATGAAGTGGATGATGTTATCCTGGGCAAATAGCTGGTTAAACAGACATTTATGATCCTGCAGGTTTGTTGCTACCCGATAGCCTCCTGCAACCAGCTGTTTCCCAGATGATGTCCCTTAGGGATGGATGAACATGGTTTGGATGTTTAGAGTTTGGACTGAACTCAGTCTGTTCGGACGTCCTAACCAAATGTCTGAACTGAACTCTCGAATGACCGAACAGTTCGGTCGTGTTTGGATGAGTTTGGGGGCAGGAAAAACGTCTTTTCAGGGCAAAAAAAAATTAGGTTTTGGTTCGGTTTCAGTTTCGGTAGTGCTGTTTTTGACTGTTCGGTCAAGTTCGGCCAACCTGAACTCAGCTGAACCGAACCATCGAACCCGAACTCGGGTTTCGAACTGAACGACCGAACATCCGAACAACATTCTGTTAGCCCATCCCTAATGTCCCTTGGTGCAACACACAGATCTGCTTGCAGGAGAGTGAAGCTGGCTCCAGGATGGCAGCCTCAGAATAGAAACTGCTGGATCTACGTGGGGAACTTCATTGTAATTCCAAAGAGAATCCAACTGTGAAAGTTCCTCCTCACATCCTTCCCCTCAGTGCCTTCAGTTTTTTCCACTGACTTGTTCATGCTTCCATCTTGCCACTGCCTGCTCACCAAAAACACCATGGAGATACACAGGAATTAGACTGACCCATCACAAAATCCCTGTCACTGGGGTCCCTGGATGACCAAAACCAAGAAGCAGGGAAGTGCACATTTATAGACTTAACAACAGCTACATGCTAGCAGCTATGTGTAGTCCACACCCATGATTTTTCAGATCCCAAACTGTGTTAAGTGTGTGTGTTTGCACAAACAGACATAATGACCAAACATGTGTTTAAAAGACAAAATGAGTAGCTAGCACTGCATCTGTGTGCTCTCCACCTTGCCCAGTGGGTGCTTGATCCTGAGTTGGGCTTTGGACACTACTTATTATTGATCAACACCTCAGGGCTGGTGAAACTGATGAAAAGCAAACCCAAGAATGTGACCCCAGTTGTTGTCTGGCTACTTGCATGTCATGAAACTAGAGGATATTTAAGTGCCTCTTAAGCACGGTGTCATTTTTATAAAGAGCCGAAGAGCTGAGACGGGAGGCTGAGTAACAGAAGCATAATTCAGTTTGATGTCTTCCACAGCTGTTCATTCCCCCTGCATGTCATTGGTAGTATTGTATATGGGGGTGTTGCGCATCAACTCCCTGCAACGCCGGGCCATAAATAAAGAAAATAAATGTTGTGACTGTATTAATCAGTGGGTGCTCACCCAAATGAGTTTCCTATACATTTTCCTGTTCTATAATTACTTGTCATCTACTGCTAGTTTGTAACTTTTCGCTCCATGATTCTTTTCAAAGGCTCCCCCCGCCCCTCAACAGGATTAATCTGGTTTTCTTTTTTGGGGGGGTGGGGTGGGTCTTTCAGAGGAAGAAAAAATAAAAACCTATTGATTTGTAGTGGAAGCTTTGCTTGGGATGTAAATTGGAGGGAGGAATCAAAGATAAGAGACTCGCCTTCTAGACCTTAGAGCAGTTCCCAACCCAAAGCTGTACACC
Source organism: Sphenodon punctatus (assembly GCA_003113815.1). Classification (NCBI taxonomy): domain Eukaryota; kingdom Metazoa; phylum Chordata; class Lepidosauria; order Sphenodontia; family Sphenodontidae; genus Sphenodon; species Sphenodon punctatus. The sequence continues at coordinate 76,739 of QEPC01000805.1, read as the reverse complement.
AGAATTCTCATAGGGCTGAGAACCACACTTTATACTTGTATTGTCTAGCCTGGCCCCTCACATTTGCACATATACTTGCGTGATCTCACAAAATCACACATGCAGTCATACACAGAATATCTCTCTCTCTCTCTCTCTCTCTCTCACACACACACAGACACACAGACACACAATCATTCTATCACCATTTTTACATGAGATGCAAACACACAGGTCCACCCTTTGCCCACGTTTCCAAATGTCCATGTTAAAGTGGCAGTGGGTGGGCACGCACTCCTGCAACCCACTCACCCCCTCTTCTCCCCACACCGAGCAACCAGAAAAAAGCTGGGTTGTTCAGTGCAGGGGCATGGGTGGAGATAGGTGGGGGATGGGTGGTCACCCCCCACCGGCCCATGTGCACACCCACCCATGGGACAAGTTCATCAACACCATGGAGAAAAGGCCACGCAAAGGATAGACAGGCACAATGCCCAGCTGACAACTGACACCCCTACCCCTCGATATATGTTCCCAGCCAGGACAGGAACACTTAAAGGAAATGTGTCTAAAGAGATGCGTACGCTGACTCTAACACCACCCATGGTCCCAACCTCCAAAAAGAAGAGAGACAGCGCCATGAATGGACACGGTGACAGCCAGATAAGTGCATCACACCCCTGTCAGGGGCGGGGAGGAGCTGCGGAGGGGAAGCAACTTGACAACTGACAGGAACCATGTCCCTTGACAAGCAAGCACCAGGTCAGCTGTTTCCACCACTAGCACAAGAAGAGCCGGACGAGACACAGCCACACTCCCCTCTGACAGCTAGGTAAGCCTCCTGGACCCTGGGAAGAGATGGTGCCCTAGAGAGCAGCTCCAGAGGGAGAGCCAGATGACAGTTATGCCTTCCCATCACAGGTGAGCACCAGCTCCACTTCCACCCCTACCACATCCACTGAGTTGGTCTGGCACACAATGCATTTCCACAGTGACGTGAATGGGGTCTTCTGAGTGGATGGAGAGACTGTGTCCACTGTACCATTATTGGAATCCCTCTCTTCGTTATGTGCATCATGTTTAGTCAGCTATAGAGTTGTGTCAGGGCATTTCCCACCCAAGGTGGAAAGGGTCACGGGGTTGAACGGAAGGCTCAGGGATCATGGCCAGGATGGGAAAGTACAGGCCACAGGTGTCAAATACAATCCCCTTGCCCTCCCACATTAGGAAATTGATCGAACAACGGGGACGGGACTTCCCCCATTGGATTCCCATCCCAAATACTAGGACAGCCCTCTTAACAGCTGTAGCAAAGAAGGAAGGCCACAGGTCCAATGGGGTATTTAAAGAGGAAACAACACACATATATGCCCGATAACCACAGTGCATTTATTTACAGTGAAGTGATATATAGATATACAGATGAGTGCAGACCATGGAGGGTGATCATCAGTCAATCATTCTGGCTTCCCTGGGCCATGGGCAGAGCTGGATTAAGTCCTCTGGATTAAGTTCTCTGGATCTTTTATGGTTTGGGTGGCAGGGAGGATCTCTCTCTGTGCATATTCAGTTCTGCCTGACACAGTGCCTGCTCCAATTTCTCGGGACATCTCAATAGGCAAGATCCCAGGCTTTACCCCATAAAACCTTTGTGTTAATCCATCCCTGGCAGTGGGTGATCAGTTCCTCTTCTCAGCACAAGCAGTAATCCATCCTTCTCAATGATCTTATAGCCCTGCCTTGCAACATGAGGGATGTCTCTCTGAAGTTACCCCCAAGCAGAGCTAGGTGACCCTCGATAAATGCCCCAGACCCTGTTATTTTCTCCACTTCTGGGAGCCCTGCAGTGATCCTTGTTTTCACCAGGGCATGATGCAGGGACCCCACTCCCTCCCAGCGAGCCCCCAAACATGACCACTTCTAGGTCCCATGGAAGGTGCCTCTGAGGGGGCAGGGTCATGGGGGAAGGGTGGGGCCACCAGGCATCCCACATCTTATCTTTGCCTTGGGCCCCACAAAGTGTAAGACCAGCTCTGCCCCTCCAGCTACCTCTCACACCAATAAGCAATTGCACCCCCAACTTCAGTCATTAAGCTGGTATTCTCAGCCCATTTTCCAGATAGGAAACTGCACTGAATGAGACATGCAAAGGTCACACAGTGAGAAAGTAGCTGAAGTGGGAATAGGACCCAGGAGTCTTGATTCTCAACTCTTCAATCAGCTTCCTGGGACAGGGGCTGAGAGAAAAGTTATTTAGTGATTAATATATCAGTGACAGTACAATCCATTTATAAGTAATAGCAACACAGCATGGGTTCCCCAAGTCTTAACTGGTGCAAAGATTTGGAAGCACATGCTTAACAGCACCATCTACTGATGCCTGCCAGACCAATAAATAAATGACCCACTTGTGTGCTACATTCGTGGGGAGATGCCTGCGAGATAAACTTTAGTAGGAGACTCATGTACTAGCTTGCCCATATCCCCTGCCACTCTAGTAGGAGACTTCCTACCTGGACAGCAGGCCTTGTTTAGATCTAAGAGTTCCTGGGAGTGGAGAGTGCTTGCCTGGTATTTGTGACCAATCTCTATTTCAGACCAATGTAACTGTGTAAATAAACAAGACACATTTACAGTGTGATCCTCAAGCAGTTTAGCATCAGTGCTGCCCTTAGGAGTGACATACGTTCAATTAACTTCAGTTGGAGTCATGCTGACAATAAGGACTAGCACCACCTCTAAACAGTTTGAGGATTGCACTTTTAAACTATCACAGGTTAAGGATTCAGTCCTGCAGCCACTTGCTCCAACTTGACTTAAATGGGTCTGCTCCTGGAATAAATAGTTTGAGCATACAGCTGAAACAAATCCCTAATTTGGCAACTGTGGTCAATAACCAATATTCCAGACAAACAAACAGTTAACCGATCAGTAATTGAATACCAGGAAAATTAACTGACTTTCTGAAATACTGAAGGGTATCAATAACCAGAAACCCCATGGGAAATAGATCTAAACTTGAAATCAGGTCTCGGGGATGGTGAACAAGGAGGGAAACAGAACAAATCAGTAACTATGGAGTAAATGGCAAAATACAGAAAACAGCAAAAATCTGTAATATAAATTGTTAATATCAGTTAAACTGCCAGTTACCAATTGATAACCAATCATTACTGGTTCGGTTACCACACATCTGAGTATTACAGATATTCACACAGTGAACCATCTTAGCTCTAACTGAGGACTGTGCTGCAGACTCAGTGCAACTCATTGCATAACCCATCTTGCAAGTCCCAGACACCTGCTACTGCTTGGCAGCTGGGCAATGTTGGCATGGCAATGGGACTCTGAGGTCAGAAGGGGGGAGTATCTATCTATCTATCTATCTATCCATGATAGGCATAGATTTTCCATTAGGCATCTGGTTATTGATACCCTTCAGTATCTCAGAGAGTCAGTTAATTTTCCTGGTTGATTACCAATCGGTTAACTATTTGATTGTCCAAAATACTGATTATTAACTGCAGTTACCAAATAATAGGCTTAGATGATAGATAGATAGATAGATAGATAGATACATAGATACATAGATAGATAGATAATGTAACTATGTATATATGTAATCCTTCCAGTGTATTCAGTTGGCTGACTCTGTACTTTAAAAAAGTATGTGTTGAAGGAGAAATAGAAGTTTAAACTTCCAAATGCAGCTGAGGATACAACACAGCGGAAATTTGGCTTGCTACACAGGAGGAATAATAGGTCTATTAGATGAATACATTTTCTGTGCATCCAGCCAAAACATTTCATTAAAACAATGGCACTCCTTCCTGCCCTGCTAATAAATTAATCTCTGTAGAAGAGACAGATCTGCTGAGAGGATTCATTTACTGCACAGCAATCAGAGATGGGCTAGACTCTCAGCTTTCTAGTTCAAAGCCAACTTGGGATCAGAACTCTTTCAAAGTTTGTCATGGGTTTAGATCATTAAAGGTATCCTAGAAACCAGCCTGTCTCAGCTGTGGGTATGAAATTCACTTGTGGTTCAAAACTCCAGGGATACAGGGTTTTGTTTTGGACCCATCTCCAAATATAGTATGGTTTAATTAATTCCAGTGTATCTCTGTGATGGGTTACAGTGTAGGCAGGGAAACAGTTAATTCCACTCACTCTCAGTGAATGGCTACTGGCACATTTGTTGGGGGACAGGTATTTGTTTGTGAGGGGTGTTGTGTCCCAGTGTACTTGGTACAATAGAAATAAATAGCACAGGATGTTTTAAAACATGATGCTAACCCCAGTTTAACCACACTGTAACCACACTTGAACATTTCTTATGCATGTTGCAGGGCTGTATTGATGCCCTATGTAGCCCTGCAACATGCATAAGAAATGTTCAAGTGTGATTAAAGTGCAGTTAAAGTGTGGCTAAACTGGGGCTAGCGTCATGTCTGAACACATCCACAGTCTCCTTGGTTGAAAAAAAGGAAGGCAACTTTTATTCTCTTGCTCCCCGGAGGGTGTTTTAGACAAGCACCTCTCCACCTATTACCTACCAATCATCCATTCATCATGCATATTGCAGGGCTGCATTGGTGCTCGATGTAGTCCTGCAGCATGCATGAAAGGTGGGTGATTGGTGGATAATAGGTGGGGAGGCAATTGTCTAAAAACACCCAGATATAACAAGCAGTAACTCTGTAGCTGCTACTCAACCTGGTTCCCCACCCATGGCACAAAGGCAGGCCATTTTGGGCCCACGGTGCAGAGCACTTGTGAGGTCTGTTAGGGGACTTTGCAACAACTACATGCAAGGAGGGAGAGTGGGGGGTTGGAAGCAGCAGTAGGGAGTAGACTGGGTCCTCTCCCTGTTATAGATGCTGTCACAAGGGTGGTAGCAGGGAGGAAAGACAGGGAGCTTTCTCCCAAGCTCAGGAGACGTTTTTAGGTCTATTCCCCTATGCCGCTGCCAAGTGACAGCACCAGAAAAAAACTGCCTATGCTCCTGACTCCAGGTTAGTAGTAGGGAGACAAATTTATTTTATTTTTATTTATTTCAATTAATTTCTACCCCGCCCCTCCTGCCACGCAGCCGGGGGTGGCTCACAACATATAAAATACTAAAAACAATTTAAAACATTTATAACAATAATAAAATATGAAAACAGGGCTAATTACAACTAATAAAAACAAATTCAAATAGGGTGGTGGGTTAAAAAATCCCTCACCCTCCCCTCCCACCCTCCCCAAAGGCCTGGGTGAACAGCCAGGTTTTGCAACGTTGCCGGAATATCAACAGACTGGGGGCCAGGCGAGCTTCCTCCGGAAGGGAGTTCCAAAGGCGCAGCCCAGTCACCAAGAATGCCCTCTCCATTGTGGCCCCCCGCTTAACACGGGGAACCTCCAAAAAGGCACCCCCAGCAGACTGCAGAAGCCGCTCTGGGGTGCGGAGGGCAAGGCGGTCCCTGAGGTATGAGGGGCCCAGACCGTGTAGGGCTTTATAGATTAACACCAACACCTTGAACCTGGTTCGGCACGCTATCGGCAACCAGTGCAGAGCTCGGAGCACAGGTGTAATATGCTCCCGACGGCCCGTCCCCGTAAGAAGACGAGCCGCCGCATTCTGCAGGAACAAGGGATCAAGGGAAGCCCCACATAGAGCGCGTTACAGTAGTCTAGCCTCGAGGTGATGAAGGCATGGATGAGGGAGGCCAGGTCCAGGCCGGAGATGTACGGACGCAGCCTGTGCACCAGATACAGCTGGCAGAAGGCCGCCTTAGCGACTGCC
>QEPC01000805.1:22948-46970 GCA_003113815.1 Sphenodon punctatus | reverse complement strand
TTTGTGGGTACAATGGGGGCTGCTGGTTAGGCTCCTGGTGGCTGCGGTCCCTCCCTCCTTCCCCCCTCCCATGCCCCCCCTCTTCCCAACCCCAACCCACCTGCTCCCAGCTGCACCCCCTACCTTCTTCCAGGGTTCCCCCTGCTGTTGCTGTTGCAGCTGCTGCTGCTGCGTCTCCTCCTCCTCACCCTCTCGCTCCATCCTCCGCTCGTCTTCTGCCTCCCTCCTCACCATCGCCTTCTCCACCACGTTCCCCTACTGCTGCCTGCCCTTTAAATCTCCCTCTGTGTGCTGCTTTTTGTTGGTTGCCTGGCAGAGACGCTGTGTGCCGTCACCATGGCCTGTGGTCACTTCCTTTCACCGTGGCCGGGGGGGGGTGGGGTTCCCTTCAGACATTACTTTTCATTCACCCCTGCCGTGGTAAACATTCACCACACTTCTGGACCTCCCCTTGCCCCGACCTCACAAACCATGGTAAGAATCACCCCTGGCCGCGTTTGACTGTGGTGAGCATCTGGATGCGAGCAGACAGATGTGCACGGCTCTTTCACCACCACCCACGTTTGACTGTGGTTGACTGTGGTGAATGCCAAAAACGTAACGTCTGAAAGCATCCATGGTTTCAGCTGTGAACTACAAGGTTGGAGAAGACCTCAAGGTTCATCTAATTCAGTGGTATCCTGTGGCTCACAAGCAATATAGAACAATGGAACATGTGGCTCTCAAGTCACAGACAGGGGACCACAGATCTCATCCAGCCCTCTGATCTAAGTCAGGTTGACCCAGATCTACAGCACTTCAGGCAGATGCTTGTCCAGTGATTCTTGAAAACACCCAAAAAAGATTTCACAGCCTCCCAAATCCAAATGTCCCACAGCCTCCATAGACAACTGAGTCCATTGTCCAGCTCCTCTAACAATTAGTCCCAATATTTAACCAAACTCTGCCTTGCTGTAGTTTAATCCCATACCCTCACCTTGCCCCTTCTGCATGCCAGCATTGAAAGAATCCACTGTTTACTTTAGGTGAGTGCAAGCTGCAGTATTCTACAGTTGCACCGAGGTACTACAACTAGGCCTGAAGGAAGAGAAGGTGTGATCTTTTGGGAGGAAGAGTTAATCTACCAACATTTCTGACAATTTTTGTGATTTTTCACTATTTTCCACCATTTTGGTAATTTCCAGTGGTTTCTGGGAATTCCGGTAATACTGGAAATTATGGAAAAAACTGATAATACCGGAAATTACTGGAATCTATTGAAAATAACCAAAATGGTGGAAAATAGCAGAAAATCATGAACAATGTTCAAAATGCCAGTAGATTTCCTCCTTGTGCAAATGAATGTAAAAGGGTTGTTTCCATAAGCAACCACGAATGGAGATTTTTCGTTTCAGCTCTAACTACAACATCCAGCAGTATGGTTGGTGTCCTTCTCTAGCAAATATGGACTCCTAGGCTCTGATCTAAGTGGCTTCTTTCTCACTACCATTCTTTGGATTTTCCTAGGAAAGGAAGCTCTCCATGTGAAATGTATTGAACTGTATGCAGATTGTGATGTGGGAAGTCAGGGTGCTGGGTTTCTACTTGTGATTAAAAATATCAGAACATGTATGGCCTTAAACCAGGTCTGTAACTTCTCTTCTGTTTCTCTCTCTGTCAAATAGGGGTGTACATGTCGTTTTTGTTATTACAATAACGATAACAAATATTGTCATTTTCATTATTGTTATTGCAATTAAAAAACAACAAATAATAGTAACAGAAACAGAAACAAAAACAACATTTTGTTTTTGAAATAAAGGGAAAACACTGAAAAACGTATTTCCGGGTATAACTTTTTTTTTCTTAATCAATTGTGATGAAATTTGGGGTGCTTATACCCCCAATGAAGGGCATTGTGTGCACCAATTTCTGAAACAATTCAACAAAGGAAACAGATTGTAGAAGCAATTGAATGTTGTGATTTAAGAAAAGCTCCATAAACATTAATGGCTACAACTTCTTTGTCTTCTATCCAATTCTTAACAGACCTGCTCATTTTCAGAAAGATTGGAGGAAGGGTCCTGATGGTATAAGACATTAACTTGATAATACATTTCCAGCGGTAACATTTGTATATTCCATCCTGTTTACAAGATATTTGGCAGGAATGTATCACATACCTTCCCTGTCATCTCTGCCAAACTACAGGACATTTTGATAAAGGGACCAAATTTTATAAGCAATTGAAATTGTCCCCTTGAAGACCATTATTCAGATAAATAGCAGCACATGCAGTGCCAGTCAGAGGCACCTGGCATGGCACCTGGCATGGCAGGGGGAGAGAGGCTGTAGGAGGGAGGATGTGGAGCAACCCAAAAGACTGACAGAAACATACACTGGCCAATTACTGCATTCTTCAAGCTTTACAGGACCAATCGGTAGTGGCTTCTAGGTGGGCATAGGGAGTGGCCCTCAGGCGGGCATAGAAGGGACATAACTGGGACTTTGGGGATAGCATCCCAGCAATCAGGAGACATAGGGTGATTTCAGACGTTATGTGGTCCCGATTCACCACAGTGAATTCCATGCGGTGGTGAACCGATCAACCACCGCCCGTGGTCAAAAGAAGCCCCAAACAGACATGACGGGACCGGGACCAAGGCAGGGAATTGAGCTGACAGATCACAGACCGGGGCAGTGCAACAGACATGCCGCCGATTCCCAGCTGTGGTCAAAACACGCACAGGGCACTGGGTAGGGGCGGGACACAGACATGGCCGCCTGAGGGCAAACGAAGCCAGAAGGCACAAAAGGGAATTCCCACACAAGGGAAATGGGAAGGGATGGGGGAGAAGGAATAGAGTCACACAAGTACCACACACAAAAGGCACACAGACAACAGGGGCACAGTGGAACACACAGCACAAACACATGCCAGGGCACGCATACACACACCCAGAAGGAAAAGGAAGGGAAGGGGGGACACAGGCAGCCGGACAACACACAAGGCACACCAGGCATGGGGGGGCACGGAACACAGAAGAGGGGGGGAAATGGCATGGTGGCAGGGCAGGCACAGGCAATGGCAACTGCAACCCCCACAGCAGAACTGTCCACACGGGCACCCCCACAGCAACATAAGCAGTTTCGGAATGGGGGGCCCCAGGAGCTCGGGCCCAAGGCACAGCAGGAGCCCACACAGCACAGGGAGTGGCCCGGGAACGGTCCAGGAGGCACAGTCGGACCCCACATGCAGGCGAGGGGTGATGGAGGGCAGGCAGGAGGGTCGGTGCAGTGCAGCAGGTCAAAAGACACAGTCCCCCCTGGAAGAAGCTGGGAGGGGCAGTCCTGGGGACCCAGAACCCCAAGGTCACACGGGCACCCAAGGGGGGGGGCTGGGGCCATGGGAGGGAGCACTGGCGGGTGAGGACAGTCAGCTGAAACCAGGCAAGTCAAGGAGGCCGTGCAGAGAGCCTGACCCAGGCACCGGGCAAGGCAACCACGGAGGGGAACACCGGGTGCAGAGGCAGAAGGGGGGGCCCGGCAGGGGTCCGAGGCCACAGGCAGGGGCAGCAGCACCCCGGGAAGCAGGCAGCACATCAGCACAGCAGGGACATCAGGGAGGGAGTTGGCAGCGGAACACAGCCCCCGAGCGTGGGCGGGAGCCCACATGGGGGCAGGCAACCGGGGAATGGGAGGCACACCTGGACTCACAGTCAGCTGCTGGGGGCCACAATGGGCCCAGGGGCCGGGTGCCCCACTCAGTGAACCAGGTGGGGCCAATGGATCATGCCCCAGTGGTACCCCAACAAGGACATGTGGTGGGTGATTAGGTAGTAGGCCTCGAAAGGTTCCTGCATGGACATCCCCAACTGCACATATGAATGGAACCACATGCCCAACAGCACCGACAGCTTTGCCATGGTAGGCTCAGACACACAGCAGTCAGCAGCAGGGGGTCACGGAAGCTCACCCAGTTCCAACAGCCGGTGATACACCACCCCATGAGAGTGATGGTACCCACGGGCCCCGTGAACACAGCCAAAGTAGGACATGGTCAAGGCAGGGCCCCCCTCCGCAAGGCAGATCATGTAGGCGGCCAGGCTGCACACAGACAGGGCAGACACAGTCTCAGCCACAGACCAGGTCATATGAGAGGACCTCATCTCTGGGATGCGCCCATTGAGGAAGGGAACCAGCCCCAGCATCTCTGCAGGTAGCTTGTAATCCCGGGTGCTCACCTCATAGCTGAAGTAGCGAAGCCCAGAGCTCAGGCTTTCATAAACACCCGACTGGCTGTCCAGGAAGCCCAGGAGCAGCTGGACAGCTGGGGTATGCCACAGATCACACAGAGCCATGGTCTTGCGGGAGGTCAAGCTATGGGGGGCCCCACGGGGGCCGGGAAGCGGGAGCCTGGTGGAAGCACAACCAGCCATGGTCCAGCCAGAGAGGGAGAATAGCACCATGGACAGGGGGGCACACATTCCCTGCAGGGCCAGGGGGGGCGCTGAGGGGTCCCAAGGACAAGCTCGGTGGCCATGGGCCACAACAATGTATAGCAACAGAGCACGGCATGGGGTGCAGACCTGGCACAGCTGCAGGAAACAAGTGCCCAGACAGGACCACCAGCACACTAATCAGGCCGGCACGGACACGGTGTTGCAAACAGGGAGAGGTGGGGGGTGATGGCAGAAGGTATGCAGCTGCAAAAGTAACGCACGCCCGCACGCGCCCGTCCGTGCACCAGGCCCCATGCAAGGACAGCAGGTGCACCCAACAGTGCACCCAGGGCCTCCCACCCTGCAGTGGGAGGCCCAGCCATCTGGGGGCAGGGCACCGGCCGACCCAGGCCATTACCAGGCCAGCAAATCCCACCCCCAACTCCTGGGGCTGCCAACACCATGGAGCGGGACAGGGTGGCCGCCTACTGGATGCACCTCATGCTCTTACCTGAGTGGTATCACACCTACACTGATCAGCTGGGCATCCTTACCACAGAGGTGCACCTGGGCGCCCGCCTGCGGGTTTCCATGGCCTGGAGCACTGCATGGTCATGCAGGGCCCACCATGGCTGCAGGCGTGCTCTGGCCCGGCTCAGGGCTCAGAGGTTGTCCTGGGCAGACCAGCGGGCCATGAGCCAGGGCCGGAGCAGGGCACTATGTCCTTGTAGACGTGCTCATTTATCTGGTTGAGCGCCAGTTCCAGCTGGTACTCCAGGGTCCCCCTGATCCGGAAGAAGTCCCGGGTCTCCTGCAACCCCCACTGGCCAAGGGGGTAGGGCATCAGTGGTAGGTCCTTCTCCCCTGTCTCCCCTGCGGGTCCTCCTCCACCTCCTCTTCCTCCACCTCCTCCTCCGCCTGGGCTGGGCCGGTGTCCTCCGGGGGCTCGGCCACCCGGGCCCATTTCTGTGTCTGCGGGACACAGGGGTTTGTGTATTATGGTTGGGTGCGGTTCTTCCCCATCTGTCCCGCGGTCCACCCCCTTTCCCCCCCTCCCTGCTGGGTATCTGGCCGGGCCCCACCCCCTTGGTGCCCCTGTGCCGCCTGTTCCCCTCCCCTTGTTTCTCCTTACCCGTTTCCAGGGTGCCTCCTCCACCAATCCTGCTGCTGTCCCCGGGGCAGCCTGTCCCAGCTGCTGCTGCTGTTGCTGTTGTCCCTCCACCTCCTCCATCCACAACACGACCACCACCTCCCCCTCCTCCGCCTGCACTTCCTCCACCACTGCCACTGCCTCCTCCTCCTCCTCCTTTGCTCTCTCTCCCACCGCTCTCCTCCGCCTCCCTCCTCACTCCATCCCGCCACATTTCCCTGCTGCGGTTTGCCCTTTAAATCTCCCTCCGTTGCCTGTGTTGTTGCTGGCTGCCTGGAAGCAGCGCTGCATGCTTTGTCCATGGCTGGGAATCATTTCCTTTTACAGCCAGTGGTTGCCCTCCAGATGTTACTTTTTGTTGTTTCCCTCTGAGAATCTCTTTGACCACGCTTTCGGATATGTTCCGGGGGGGAGCTCCAAAAGCATGGTTGATTTTGACCCCTTGTGGGTATTGACTGTGGTGAACATCTGACAGCCGCCGAACAGACATTCAGGGTGCTTTGGCCCTGCCATGGGATTGAGCATGGTTCACTGTGGTTGAGCGTGATCTCGTAACATCTGAAAATACCCATAGTTTACACATCCGGGCTGACCAATTATCATCACAATCACATCCTGCTGCACTGTGACAGAGGACATAAGAGAATGATCGCGCTGAGTTGAGAGATCCCTGGGGCTTGTGAGTTACCCGCACCACTTACCTGTCACCTGTGCAGAATCTCCAGGCAGGGGCGGAGTCGCTAACCCTGCAAGAAAGGTAGAAAAGGGGCTTGTTAGCCTCCGGCGGCATCGCACTGAGTTGAGCGATCCCTGGGGCTTGTGAGTTACCCACACCACTTACCTGTCAGCTGTGCAGAGTCTCCAGGCAGGGGCAGAGCCGCTAGCCCTGCAAGAAAGGTAGAAAAGGGGCTCGTTAGCCTCCGGCGGCACCGGTGGTGTGTGCCAAAGGGTCGTGCGCCAAAGAGTGCGTGCCCTTTTTCTTGCCCTTCGACACAACCAGGTGCAGGGGGCCACCTCACCATTCATTCTGTTTTCAACGCTGTGGCTGTCTTTCAGTAGTTCCCATGGATTAGTTGTTTGTTGCCCCTTTTCCTCTTAATAGTACGGGCTCTATGGCTGCTAAGCAAGCGTGAGGGGAGGGGAGATAGGGCAAGGGGAGATAGGGGATACTCCCCCTCTACGGTCCAAATCGTCTAAACAGCAGAGGATCGAGACTTACCTAAAAGGATCTCAAGCTGATGATACGGGTGAGTTTGCCTCTTCTCCACATATTTTGACTATGGACTACCCCCACCAGGGAAACCAGCCATGTTTTAGTACCTGCCCTACACCTGGACAATTAGGTGAACTTGTATTTGGAAACAGTGTACCAGACGCGGGGCTGTTGCCCCCGAGGGAACAGTTGGTGGAAGGGCAGGAGTTACCTGTGGGGGAGAGGATGGCAGCCTTTCTTGCTATACCTATTACTATCGGTGGACATACTTAAATTCGTGCTAGACCGTATCACTCAGCTGCAGATAGAAACTGACTCGATTAATGCCAGAGTATCAAGGGGCAGCTATGATAGAAATCCTCAGACTGCGCAGATACAACAGGAGCTTCCTCCTTTGCAGAACTTTGACGGTGTGCCGGCGGCTGGGTTACAAGCTAGGTCACATTCTCAGTCAAAATCTTCTACTCCATCGCTTATAGTTAAAGAAGATGGCTCTACATTTAGGACTTTGCCAAATGTACTTATTTTTAATGTGTTTCCACTTCCTGGTTGGCTTAGACCATCTTGGGCCACAATCTGAGGCCGTTTTTAGACGAGCGCGGCGGCGCCCGCGCTTGTTTCCAAAAAAGCCGGCAGCTCATTCCACACGAGACGCTGCCACCGAATACGCGCATGCGCGGCCGACGCGCATCCATTTCCGTGCGCGAACTGACCGGGTCGGCGATCGAGGCTGGTCAGACGCGGCCGGAAATGGATGCGCGTCGGGCCGCACATGCGCGTATTCGGCGGCAGCGTCTCGTGTGGAATGAGCTGCCGGCTTTTTTGGAAACAAGCGCGGGCGCCGCCGTGCTCGTCTAAAAACGGCCTTAGATGTGGCGGAACACCTCCATATTTTACTGTCCACTAAAGTAACCAGGCATGCCATTATTTCTGTCAACCACCTCCCTCCAGTGAGGGATAGGCAAGCATTGATAGTTGCCTTCGTCTCTCCGTTTTAAGTCTTCTGCTCCCTTGAGCAGAAGGGTGTTTTTGTGTCGCATGTTTTCCAGTCAGCCGCAAGTGACAGGGTAAACAACTTTGGCCATGGTGCAGGGAGGACCCCATTAGATCCATCCTGTACAAAATCTCTCTTATAGTCGCTCCAGAAAAGTGGGACTGTTAATGAGAGTGTGCATGTTGTTATGTCTGAAGGTCTTGCCGCCAGGGCTAATAGTGATCTCCCTGACAGATATAGCATGGAAGTGGAGGTCATCAATGAAAGGAAGGCCACTCTCAAGTTACAATCTGTGAATTGTCCCAAAAACCAGGGGGCCCTCACCCCAATAAAACTGGTAGAAAGACTGGAAATAGCCCAAAAACAGTTGCTTTCTCTAAAGTTTAAAGATTCCAGATTGGATACTGATCTGGGGGCAGAAGGCAGCCAGATGTTTTCTGGCCTTCCTGGGTTGTGCCAGTCCTATGGGGCAGTCCCAGTTGGGGCAAGGTCCACATCTAGGGTCCCAGCTGATGGACCAAGGAGAGTCAGACCCCCTCCTATTAGACGCCAGAGGGTCCATTCTGAATTAGCAGCTGCTAGGAGGCGGGGTGTCGACATTTATGCCAAGACCACTCCCCAGTCTTCTTGCCTGGGCCAGGGGGGGATAAATCTAGGTTTGTAGAGGATAGGGGGAATAAGGGGACCACTAATGAAGGGCGGGGCCCCCTTTGGATCTTGTTAGGGAGACCGGAAGGTTGGAGGACTCTTGTCTTTCAGAGACTCCTTCTGGGATCCCACTGGCAATTTCCAGTCTGAATAAGTCTCTGGCAAACTTCAATTACCTATATCTGGGGGATGACTGGGCAGAGGGGCTTTGCCTGGTTTTCTGATAATGTCTTGGAACTTGGCTGGCTGGAGGGCACATTGTATGAATTTTGAATTTTTGTTATACCTGAACCATTTTGACATAGTTTTGGTTCAGGAGACATGGTTGGTAAACCCTTGTAATGACTGCTACCTCAAAGGATTCAGATTGTATGGGCTTGAGGCAGTAACTTCTGATCGGGGTGGGGGGTGGGGGGAGGGGGGTAGTCCCAGTGGAGGCCTGGCTTTATTAGTTACTGATAATTTAAATATTAAAGTTGGGTTAGTCGGTTCTTATAGGTCTAATTTTGCCCTTCATCATTGCACCTTCCCAGATGGCCTGGAGCTCTTAATTGGAAATGTTTATGTACCACCTATATACTCTATCTACTACCCGGATGGGCTATGGTTAGAGATGTTGGATATAGTTTAGTTTCTACTGCCCAGATTAAATTTCCAAGGGCATCTCTGTTTATTGGAGGTGACTTTAATGCCCGGTTAGGGAATCCCTCCAAGCGAGGAGAGGATCAGAGTCTAGATTAAAATTATGGAAATTTCTTTCTCCCTACCCTAAGTTTTAAGGACACACTGGTGGACGGTTGGCATCGAGACATGGAACAACTGCTCCAAGATTTGGAACTCATTGTGCTTAGTGGGAGGACGTTGGGGGATGAGGAGGGGGAATTCACTTTTCATTCCACAGCCGGCTCTAGTGTAATCAACTACTTTTTAACTAGCCATGCAAATTTTGAACTGGTTAAAAGTTTGGAGGTGGTGCCTAGACCTGAGACAGGTCATTTTCCATTGGTTCTAGAAATTCAGTGCCAGGAGATTGCCAACTGTCCGCTTATTCATGATAAGTCACAGGAGGGGGGTTTTGCAATATGTGTTAAGAGCTCGGAAGACCTTGCAAGAGCATGCAATGACTTTATTAACTCCCCGGAAGTTAAAGAGATTCAGCTTATGCTGTCTCTTCCTGGTAGGGGGGACCTTTCTTGGTATAGTAAGCTGCTAACTAGGCTAGAGTTAGCAATCACTTTTAGGGCCCCCCGGAGCAGTACTCATGAATGGCAAAAGAGGGTTCCTTCATGGTTTGATAAGACCTGCAGGACCGAGAGGAGAAAATTGAGAGCCCTGGCATGGAATCTGAAGGCCTATCCCTCTGGTCCTTCCTGCAGGCTCTTACATTTACAGCGGAAACACTATCAGCTACTCCTGGCTAGGAAGAAAGATCTTTATTGTAAGGCCCAATGGTTTGAACTACATCAGGCAGTAATTGATAAAAACTCTCAAAAATTTTGGTCTCTGGTGTGCTCCTTAAAGAAATCAAAGGGGGATGGTTTCTCCCCTTGTTCATTTTGGACCCATTGCTGGGAACAATTCTATGAAAAATTGTATTCTACTTTGGCAGGTCCGGAAGATTACTTTAGTGGACTCCCCCAGTTCACATTTGAGTCCTGGCCCCCAGTGTTGCCTGGTGAGGTGAAATCTCTCATTATGGGTCTAAAACCGGTGAAAGCTCCAGGTCCAGACCGAGTCACCTCCGAGATCCTCAAATTACATCCAGACTGGTGGGCCGAGATTTTGGCCCCCCTGTTCTCAGAGGTAAATGAGTTAGGAGTCATACCGACATCATGGCTCAAGAACATACTAGTCCCTATCTTTAAGAAGGGTGACCCTGGCCTGCCAGCCAATTACCGCCTGATAAGCCTGATCAGTGCAATTGGGAAATTATATACCCGCCTATTGCTGACGAAGCTAGAAGCCTGGACTAAGGAGGCGGAACTCATTGCACCTGAGCAGGTGGGTTTTATGGCAGGAAGGGCTACGGTGGACCATGTCTTGATCCTCTCAGCTCTAATAACGAAAGCTGCGGCTAGCAAGGGGAACCTTTTTCTGGGATTTATGGACCTGGAGAAAGCATTCGACTCTATCTCTAGGGAGTGCTTATGGTTCAAGCTGAGAGAGCTCTCCATTGATCCACGCCTACTGTTCCTACTAATTAATTTACACTCAGGGAACTCGCTGCAAATTAAGTTGGGTAGATCGAGGGAGTTATCTGCCCCAGTTCGAGTTGAGCGGGGGGTCAGGCAGGGGTGTTTGTTAGCCCCTGCGCTGTTCAACATTTACCTGAACAATGTCGTTCGGCATATGGGCACTAGGGATACGCATGCCCCTTTAGTGGGCCAGAGGTGCTTACCTAATGTTCTTTATGCGGACGATACCGTGTTGGTTTCATAGACCCGAGTGGGGCTCAATAGACAGTTGGAGCTTTTGGGGGAATACTGTGCAAAGGAAAGTCTGAAGATTAACTACCTAAAGTCAAAAGTGTTTGTAGTAGGGCAGAGGAAGACAAATACCCTGAATTCTTGGAGTATCAAAGGGGAGTGCATCTCCCAGGTAAATCAATTTAAGTACCTGGTGGGTTACCTTTTCTTCTACCGCTAGATGGACCCGGCACTATGAACAGGTGAAAGTACAAGCTAACTGGTCGGCCTCAGCAATATTGAGATTCTATTTTGTCCAGGGGGGGAAGATGATAGTCCCTGCCTTGAAATTATTTGAGGCTAAGGTTTTGAATCAAGCCTTATATGCTGGTATGGTCCCTGGACATAGTAGACAAGCTAGAATGCCTCCAGAATTCTTTCCTGGCCTCATTGCTGGGCATCCCACGTAGTTCCCCACAGGTCATAGCCAGGAAGGAGACGATCTCTCTAACAGCGAAGGCACATGCCCTTCAGTCTATTATTAATTACTGGGTGAAGGTGGTTGGTGCCCCCAGTGCTGGGAAATCTCTATTAGTCTCTACCAGAGACTCTGGCCTTTTGAATCCCTGGTTGTCCCGGGTTGTACACATGATTCAGTTACTGGGTTTCCCCCCCAAGGTTTGGGGTAGAATAGGTTCCCAAGCCTTTAAGAAACTCGTTCAGCGGCGAATCAAGGACCAAGTGCTGCAGACTGAGGGGGCCCTGCTTGCTGCGCAGAAGGTGGCCCCGGGTTATGTGCCTTATAGGGAGGCCTGCCTGGCCCCCTTCTACCTCTTTAAGTGGATGGATTCAAGTAAGCGAATCACATTTACTAGGATGTGCACCAACACTTTCCCCTCAGCGTTGGTTGATGGTAGACATCGGGGCATGCCTCATGAGCAGAGGAAATGTCAGCTGTGTGAAATGGGCAAAGAAGACTCGGTTGCCCATATTCTGCTCGATTGTCCCATTTTGGCTGGCCTGAGAGCTAAATATTTGGGTCCAGTGCTTTGCGAGCTCCAGTGGACTATTAGAGCAAGGTTGATAGAGCGATTGCTATCTCCCCTGGACAACCTAAGTTCAGACCAGGGCAGTGTCAGCTTTTGCCCATCAGGTGCTGACTTTGCGAGAATTAATCTTGCTCAATCAAGAGCTTCAGCCCCTTACACCTTTAAGGTAAGGGGTGATTTTGCTAGGCTACCGGCTGGGCTATAAACTGGCCTTAACCACTAAGAGAACAAATCCTGGATTGTAGGCTGGGATACTATGGAGTCCCTCCATATCCATGGGCTATTTTTGCCCTTGGTTGGTATAATTTTGGAGGGAATTGTTGTTGTTTACTGGGAGCGAGGTGGCAGAGTATAAATAGTGTTTTGCAATCCTGGTATTACATTTTGGAATACAAGTGTATTTTGTTTGTATCTAGTTTACTATTGTAACAGCTACGACTATACAATAAAATATTATTATTATTATTATTATTATTATTATTATTAAGACATTAGAGAATTTCTATTGGCTCTTTCCTAAACAGATGTTTCTGACTTCCCAGTAACAAGTGAGGGAGAGATGTTGGGATGGTCAAAGCACAGAATGAGAATATTTGGTTGACATTTCTGCTGGCCCATTGGCATCACAAACCGATCTTATACTACAGTGTCATGTAAGAGAATCCCTGGCATAGGCTCCTTTTCTGCATATGCTGTGCAGGCTTATAAAATTGGGACCCCTTATCACATCTTTCTGATATTTTTCAGAGATGATTGTGAATGTGTAATATACAATCCTGCCAAATTTCATGTACACTGGTTGGACTACAAAGATGTTACAGTCAGACATACATTTACAAGTTAATTGCTTATACCACCAGGACCCTTTATCCAATCCTTCTGAAAATTTGCAGAGATAGTAAATATGGGAAGATGCATAAAAGTGCCAAGTTTCCTCTACATTAAATGTGAGGCAAAGATGTTACACCTAAGAATGTATATGAAGATTTCTGCAAAATAAATTAATTCAACTGTTTCTAAAATTGGATTCCATTATCCAATCTTTTTGGAGTTTGGTACACATAAATGCCTTTCATTGAAGGTATAATCCCTTCAAGCCTCAAACAAAAAAGTTAAAGCCATAAATGTGTTTTCCATTTAAACCAATGGAAAATGAAAACAAAAGCAAAAATTACAACCACAATTTTATATTTATGAAAACAAAAACCACAGATTTAAAGAACGAAAACAAAAAATGAAAACAAAAACAACATGGGCCCCTGGTGCACACCTCTGGGGAGGACTTCTTAGTTACTGGGGCAGTAGAAGATGTTTACTTAACACTAGAACCAAAATCAGTAGTAGAGTTATTATTCCTGGGTATTGTTTTCATTCTTGGTCCACCTCTGAAGATCTGAACAACACCTGTGACCAAAATGGGCATCTGCTTATCTGTTGTTTTTTGGTGGTATTCTCTTAGTCATTTTGTTTTTTCAGTCATTTCATTATTTTGGATATGTCATTTTCAGCAATTGTGCTTGCATGATACTACTAATATTGCCAAAATAATATGACTGAAATACTGAAATGACCCCCAAAACTGAAATATCTGAATTGGAAAAATAAAACCACCAATCCAACTTAACCTAAAACAGATACCTGATGCAATGAAAATGTACAGTGGTTATTAACCACCTTGCCATTTTTTGTTCCATTTTGGGAAATTCAAGAGGATTACTCATTTTTTCAAGTATTTGTTTCAGCTCTATTATTATTACTAGCTTCATTATTGGTTTTCTATCCTTTACTGCTGAAATGGCAGTGGCTTCATGTTCAGTATATTATACTGCTACATAATACTTTTTTTGTTGCTAGATCTTCTGCAATGAGTGTCATGGTGTGATAGAGACATACATTCCACTACCTTTATCTTCTATCTTCCATAATTTCCAGCGGCAGTTTCCGACGTGGTCACAGTGCGAAAGTAGTGGAACAATGTTTCTTCTGACACTTTCCGAGATTACTTCGGACACTTTCTGACAATTCAGATAATTCTGATGTCACAAAACAAAGCAAATTAGCTAAATGCTGGCGGAAAAGCTGCCTAAAGTTGCGGGCAATTCCGAAATGGCAGAATGAAATATCGGTGCAAAAAAAGGAGTTGCTGCTTCAGCCCTACTATCCTGCCTTTTTCCATGAAGGACTCAGGGTGGCTTACAGAAATTAAAACACACTATAAAATGCACAAACCCAACATCTACCCACCCACAAAGTGCTTTGCAATTAATATTACAATTTTAAAAAACAGTTTAAAAATCTAGCCTTAAAAATCCCGATGCCCCATTCCGGCTCACAGAAGAGTTGTGGCACGAACCCCCAGACCCTTTCACTTTCCTGTGCCTGTACCCCATCTCCTGTCACAGGAGGGTCATGGCAGAAACCTCATGTGTGAGATGTGCTGACAGCGGGATCATAGAGCAAAAGTAATCAAATACATGAGCTTCATGGCTCCTTTTGCTGGCCATGAAAGGGTTATGGGATTGAAATGCAGCAGTTTGACAATAAAAGCAGAAAATCAACCTTTTGGAAGTTGAACCTTTTTGTCTACTGGTAGCTAGTGCTCAGAGGGGTAGGAAGTAAGGGATAGGTGTTCTGGACCTTGGACTATACCTCTGTGCATAGTTTTATAAATTAGGAGTTGTAGCTTTGAAGTCAAATTTGGGGAAGCACCCCTGTGTGAAATGAACGAAAGTGAGAAAAGCAGCTTCTCCACTGTTAGTCTCAGTGTCACTGATGATCAGTGAATATTCGATTACAAGAGAAAGTGAAATTTGTGTAGTGTTTTGTGCAGCAATTGTGTGTGTGTGTTGGCAGGAGTGTATAATAAATGTATGTGACTGGATAGGAGCATGTAAGAATTGTGTGGAGCTTGATAGGACCCTGCAAGAGTCTGGAACAGTAGAGGGGCAGGGGGAAGCAGAGGAAGAGGAAGAGGACTCAAAGACCAAGGCAAAATGTGGGTGCATGGCTCCTAAGGCCTCCCCTCCCACCATTCACTGTCTCATACATCCTCCTGCCCACTCACATCTATCCATCCTTTTTACAACATACCATCCTCCATTCCAACCTAATTGTATTACAAGCTCCCAACCACAATGGCACAATTACTGTACATGCCTAGTTAGGCCTGAAACAATCAATCACAGTGAATTCTGTTTTCATCTGAAACAGGTCACTCACCCTCACTCACCCGACAAGAAAACATACCTGATCTTTGCATTTTCGCTAGTTTCCATTCAGGAATCGCAATTGTTTGGTACCTTTGCTAATTCTTCAGTAGCGTGTGGTCATCAGTGTGCTACCTTAATGCAAAATAAACTGAACTGCTAACACTATGGTTTTCTATACTGGCTAAATGACATAAAATTGATGGGGAAATACCAGAAATTGATTTAAAAACTGCCAAAAGTGATGGAAAATGCTGTAAATTGATGCGAAATACCGAAAATGAACAAAAATGGGCAGGTGCTGATCTCAACATTAGTGGAAGTGTGGAATGAATAAATAGCAAGAAAATGCTGACCGTTGCAAGCACTCCCAAAAGGTAGATATTTCCAGATGGTATGGGAACACTTGCTCTCACCTCAACACTACTAGTTGTATGGTAACAGCTGCCCATTCCTCCTCTGCTGCTTTGAACGTTAGTGCATTCCTGCCTTGCTCCACACAAATACTGCACACACCTAAACATATAGTAGCATATAGCCAGTTTGCTACCCCATGCCCTTGACTGTCCCCAAGCCTCTTGAGCCTTGTATCCACCTTCACACTACTACAGCACTCACCTGGTCACACTGAAACAGCATACCCTGCTCTGCAATCCCATGTCAGGTGGATAGTGAGACAGAGTGTGCCACCTGCAACTGCCTCAGTGTGTGCCCATGGAACTTCCCTCTCCTTCCCTCCCTCCCCCATTTTTCATATCTAGGGATGTAGATGATGGGGAGCCACCTCTGAATCCCTTGCATTGTGGATTGGTTGCTAGGATGCAGTAATCCACACGTACCCCTTCCTGAGCCGGATCAAAGTCTGGGATGCAGGGTAAGCCAGTCATCTTTCAACCATGCCTTATAGAGATATAGAAGGAGGCTTCTCCTGTCAGCGGGGACTGCATGACATGCAGTGAAATCTCCCCTTAAATAACTGAACTAACATGGGTGAATAAGCCTCCTGTGAAATGCTGGAACATACACTCCATTTCTCCCCTTCTCCAGGGTGTCATTGAGATCCAAAGCCCAACACTTGAGGGTACTTGTGTCAAATTACCGTGACAGTGTGTGACAAGGGCATCCATTGCTGAGGCTCTGCCTTTGCAGAGCGCCGGGGAAACATGGCAGGCGACAGCCCTGTCAAAGCACTTGGGATTAAAACTTGTCATACCTGGGCTTTTGACATTTTTATTTCCCAACAGTTTCTGAATTTCCTTTTCACCTAGAAGCTGATGGGTCTGTTCAGTGGGAACCGAGGCCTGACTGAAGCAGGGAAATTGCTTTACACTTCAGCATCCAATGCTTCTCAAAGGAGCAGTGACAGAGCAGTTGGAGAGCCACAAAAAACAATTGTATCCTATGGACTCCCTCCCCAACGGTGAACAAGCTACCAAAAAAAGGCTACATGCTGGTGCCGGATGCAAAAGTAGCTCTTCAAAGCATCACTCACTGAGTCACTTCTCCCCCAACCCACTTTAATTTTTTATACACACCACACCCAGATAAATATGCTGGTTTCTAGGGATGGGTGAACAGAACTAAGTTCAGAAATTCGGTTCGGTTCGAAAATCGAGTTCGGTTCGAAAATTCGGTTCGGTCAATCAAACTATTTGAGTTCGAGCCGAACTCCGAACTTCTGAACAGAGTTCAGAAATTCAAACCCCATTAAGCTAAATGGAATATTATCTTTTAGGGATGGGTGAACAGAGCCGAGTTTGGAAATTCGGTTCTGTTTGAAAATCGAGTTCGGTTCGGAAGTTCGGTCAGCCAACTGAACTGGTCGAGTTCGGTCTGAACTCCGAACTTCCGAACTGTGTTCACCCATCCCTACTGGTTTCACTGTGAACTTCAGAAACATGACAAAATCAGAGCCAGTCCTAGAATATATGGGGTCAGGAGTGAGGCCTCAGGGGGGATGGGATGTCCAGGGCAGGGGAGGCTTAGACAGAAAGGATGGAGAGGATCCTCAAAAGGGATTTGCCTGGATGGAGTGTTAGTGCCTCACAGGAAATATCAGCCCTGCTCCTGCTCCACAAGGACCTTGGGAGCACCACCAGAGCTGTTGTTACTGCTGAAGGCAGGGTCCTAGAAGTCTCAGGAGTGGCAGTAACAATGCTCTGGGGGACCTCTGCCACTGCTCCAGAAGAACCCTGAGAATACTGCTGCAGGGAGGTAGGACAAATGCTGACTGTGGGGGGGTCTTAAAGACCAAGGGGCATGAGAACACAAACCTATTGGGCCCTCCCTAAGAACGGCCCTGAGTGTAGCATGCAGAGTGGGGCACGCTGCCCCCCTGTGGTGTGAGTGAGGGTATTAGGCCACTGCTCAGGTTCATGGGCATCTGCTCTACAGAGCCAACAAATGCTCAGAGGGTAGCAACTCATACATACGCAGAAAGGTGCCCAGTTCATTCCCCACAACTGACCACTGGGCAAGGGACATCAAGTTACCTCAACTCCTATAGCTTTACCTTTCAGGGTAGGGCAGCTTGGCTTTGGTCACAGAAGGTGTGTGTGTGTGAGAGAGTGTCATGGGAATAGGAACTACAGTCAAGGAAAGTAAGATTCAAATCAATGACATCTTCTCTTCAGGGGCTTAGGAATGTGCAAACAGAAT
This sequence comes from Sphenodon punctatus, assembly GCA_003113815.1. Classification (NCBI taxonomy): domain Eukaryota; kingdom Metazoa; phylum Chordata; class Lepidosauria; order Sphenodontia; family Sphenodontidae; genus Sphenodon; species Sphenodon punctatus. The sequence continues at coordinate 29,226 of QEPC01000805.1, read as the reverse complement.
GCGGTTCAGATGTTTGGACGTTTGGTCGTTCGGTTCGAAACCCGAGTTCAGGTTCAGTTGCTCAGTTTGGTAGAGTTTGGTTCAGCTGAACTTGGCCGAACATTCAAAAATAGCGCTATTGATACCGATACCAAATTCAAAGATTTTTGTGGGTATCGGTATCATTTGGCCCTGAAACAACCCCTGGTCTCCACTCCTGGTGCCAGGAAGTCTGCTCCTCAGCTGCCTCCCACTTCCAGTCACGTTTTCCCCACCCAAAGTCACGTTTTCCCCACCCCCGAACTCATCCGAACTCACCCTAACATGACCAAACTGTTTGGTCGTTTTCGAGTTCGGTTCAGACGTTCAGTTTGGACATCCGAACAGACCGAGTTCGGTCCGAACTCCAAACATCCGAACCATGTTCACACATCCCTAAGGGGCATTCCCCTGGGTATAGCTGGGTAAAGTTGACAGAAATCTTATACTTTAAGGGTCATCCCTTAATTTTAGAATCCCAGAGTGCCACAAAATTCTGTGGAACAGATGCCATGGCTCCAGTGCCCTTAGTTTTAAAATACTGATCCAGCAACTCTACTGCATTTGGTACCACCTCTTCTACATTCTCTCTTTGCCCCTCCATACTCTCCCCCCCCCCCATTAACATCTGAGCACCAAAACACCATCTCAGTGGGTGTTTTTAAACAAGCATGGCAATGGGAGGAGGGGGTGTCCATGGTTACAGTGTGGCTCTGCTGCAGAGCACCCATGCTGGTGGAGTGTGGGGGACTGGGGAGTGGTTCAAATGGGTGGCTCCCCCATGTGGCTACTGTGGCCACAGAAGCAGCTGCCACACACTGCTCCTGCCAGGGACTGTGGGGGCAGGGGAAGTGTACCAGGCTGGCCTCCAAGAGCGCTGGAGAGCCTGGGTTCCCCAGCACTCACACCCAGGGCATATCACTTGCAAAGGAGGCCTTTTGAAAGGACTGGTGACAGTCAGTCCCAACCAGTTCTTGTGATTTGCAAAAGCCACTTTCCCCACCCACAGTGCATATGAGTGGCTGACCTGTCTAATGGTGTGACTGACTGCCATCATTCATATGGGCAGAGGCTCTGTGGCCACCCATTGCCATGCAGCCATTTGGCCTGCCCCATGCAGAGCATTCTGGATTTCCCGGCATTTCTCCATGCGTGGCCATAAGTGGGTGCTACATGGCTAACAGCAGCATGCATCCGGCTGCTCCACCTTCAGACGGGCTTTGGGGGTTAGATTTGTGGCTTATGGGTGGCCACGCGGGGCAGCATCTCATTTGAAAACACTCAGTATCCCACCTACATTTGTGGTCATCCTTAATGCTTGATAGGATAGGATAAAGGAAACAACAAACAAATAATGGTCAATATGTTGGGTGGGGTGGGGGGATTCTTTCTGTGGCATCAATGGAAAAATTGTTACAAGCCGTTTCAAACTTATCCAACTTACTTTTAAAACAGTTTCTTTACCCCATTAGCCGCTATCTAATTCACTCCTCTGATGGTTAAAAAAACAAAACTCTTCTAATTTCCAACCTAAATTTATTCCTGACCAGTTCGTATTGTATACAGGGCCTGCATTCACCACACCAATGGAAAAAACACAGTGAACATGGGTTCCTTACTATATACTTGTTTTCTTTCCTTTAAACCTCTCACTCCATGTGTGCATACATTAATCTCCCAAAGTGAACCTGTTGAATAGACTAAAGTACAGAGTATTGTTGCTGTGTTGGTCCACTCAAAAAGATAATGGATGAGGACAAAGTACTTCAGCCCAACTTCTCTTGGGGAAAGTAACCAAGATTTCAGGCCACACACCACCCTTCTTTATGATATTCTGTTGAATAGAGACAGACTTAAGTCACAAAGTCCAGTTCAGGGTTTGAACTTGAGCATGAACAGAGTTTTATCAAAGGGTGTTTTTAAACAAGCAAGGCTTGAGGTGGGGTCCATGGTCACTGAGTGGCACAGCTGCAGAGCACCCAGGCACATGGAGTGGGAAGCAATTCTAACAGGCAGCTCCTAGGGTGGCCACTGCACCCACTCAGGCAGCCTCCATGCACTCCTGAAACCACGGACTGGCCCTGCAAGCAACTCATACGGACAGCCATTTCCCCTCCATGCCCGGCAAAAAACCCCACCCCAAGCACCACCCAATTTCCCACCCTCTGCCATGACACACATCTCCAGACACCATGGAAACAGCTGTACCAGCCAGTAACCCCTTCCTACCCATGATCCCAGGAGCCAGTGCAGTTGCTGGAAGTCCCGAGCAACAACAGAGGCGTGAACTGGGTGGAACACACAGGACACTGCTGTCCTCCATGGCATTGGCTCTTCTCTTGTGCATCACGAGAGGGGTTTGTTGTGCTTTGAGCCAACATGGTGGTGGTGTATTTCATGCATGTATCCTTTAAGAGTGCCTGGTAGGGCTGTCAGCAGACCAGGGAAGCAGACGAGCCTAGGCATGGGCAAATGCAGTTCGGAGTTCGGCCCGAACTCGGCCTGTTCTGATGACCGAACTCGAACCCGAACCCGAACCCGAACATATTGAACAAATCAAACACTGAACGGCGAAATGGCCGAACAGTTCGGTCAGTTCGGATTGCATTCAGATGAGTTCGGGTTGCAAAAAAAGGTTCACTGAAAGGTCAAACATGACAGGGAGGTGTCAGTCACTAAGGAGCAGACTTCCAGGCAGCAGGGGTGGAGAGGCTTTCAAGAAACGAAACTAATTATCTGCCTCCCCAACACCTTCTGAGCTAGTCACTGTTCCTGAACAGCAGGTTTTGAGTAGGATTTTTAGATTGCTTTAAGTTTCATTTCAGTTTTGTACTGAAATGAAACTTAAATCATAAACTGAAACCTTGTGTTATGCACTGTACAGACTCATTGAGTATGTAATGTATGTATTTCACTACAGACTCCTCTTCTGTTTGTGATTCCCCCCCATCCCATATATATGGGATGTATATATATCCATATCTATCTATATCCATACGTATATCCATATATATATATTTGGATATGGATATGGGATTGGGGGGATAGATAGATAGATAGATAGATAGAAGAGACTTGTAGGAGTTAGCTTAGTGATAGAGATAGCGTTAGTGATTTAGTTTTAGTGTTTGTAGGAGTAGGTCTGTGTACTTATTAGATAATCCATTTAGTTCATAGCAGTTAGATTTAGTGTAGACAGATAGATATAATATTAGATAAAATAAATAAATAAAAAACCCATATAAAAACAAAAAAACCAAATAAAAAGAAAAAGAAAACCATATAAAACCTAATAAAAAACCAAAAAACCATATAAAAAACAAAAAAACACCCATAATAACACTTCCCGAACGGCTGAACAGCCAAACTGAACAGCCGAATGGCCTAACCGAACGGCCTGTTCCGACGACCGAACCGAACAGCCGAACCTGAACTCGGCAAACGAACTGAACGAACGAACCGAACGCATCCAAACCAAACGGCCGAAATGAACGAACGAAACGAACGCGGCCGAAACGAACGTCCTAACCCGAATCACAATCTGTTAGCCCATCCCTAGCCGAGCCACAGACGTGTCTGCTGGTTTAGGTGGGTATCCTGGTTCATATGGGCGTGGGCACCTGTCCCTGTATTTTTTGGCTTGCCCCTTATGGCACACTCTGGATTTTCCCCCTGTGCCCCATGGGTGCTGTATGACCCAGGTCACAGGAGCGTGCATCCCCCCACATCACCTTCAAACGGGCATTCAGGCGAGTGGTTATGGGTGGCCATGTGTGGCAGCATCTCATTTAAAAACACTCACAGGTCCATCGTGTCTTGAATCACCAGAGAATTCAGAAGCCTTCAGCGCCACCTTTTGCATTACTGCAATGAAGGAGAGAGAGACATCTCCCTTAGCTTTTACATCAGATTGCTCAGGAGACATGTGCTTCCTCTACATGGCAAAGACATAGAGGTTGAGGAAAGATGACAATGAAAAAGTAATGATTTATAGAAGGCTAATTGGGTTGAGCTGGTAGGACCACCTCAAGAACCAGACTGTTAGAAGAATGGTTGGAACAGAAGGAACAGTTGTCCACATGGTGGAGAAAAGAAAGCTGGAGTAGGGCTGAAATGAATAATTCATGAAAATAAAAAGCCACAAATTCAGTCAATTTGTTCTCCAGAACGAGAAATGTTGCACCCTCTGGCACTGGTGGTAGAGTACAGGGAAGACTAAGAGGTGCATGGTAGGGATTTAGTGGGGAGTGGGGGTGTTGAAGGGGATGGTGGGAGCTGGTAAATGCTGAGTTTGTATGGGGAAGATGAGGGGACTATGATTCCTGTACATGTGTATGTCTGTTTTTAATATGGAGTGAGCCACCCTGAGTAGAGCTGCAAGCAGGTACCCAGCAACATGGGCACCCTGTCAAATGTGGGGTGCCTAACTTTCCCTGGTTGCATTCGGGCACCAATTGGTACCCAAACACGGCTCAAAGGGCTACCTGATTAGGGCTGATGCGGCAGCAGCTGTTACCGCGCTGCGATTCCGTTCCGCCATTTCGGACTTGCCCCCGCCACACCGCGACTTTTCTGTGGATATTCCGCTAATTCCGCCGGAATTCTGAAAATTGCGGAATTGCGGAAAAATTGCAGAAATTGCGAAAAACCGCTATTCCGCTATTTTGTGGCGCTGGCGGAATTGTGGAAATAGCGAAAATGTCATGTTTCCACGATTCCACTAAGTAGCGGAATTAAATAAGCGGAACTGCGGAACCGCAGAATGAAACTAGCGGAATGAAAGCCTCTGCCATGCCGTTCCACTAATTGCGGAAACACTGTTTCCGCCGGAAATAGCTACCGCTGCGATATTCCGCTACAGCCCTATACCTGATGCCCTGGGCTAACTCACCTCACTGCTGGGCTGCTGCTCCTTCATTCCTGGTGGCTGCTTGCTGCTCCCTGCTCCTCCCCAGCCAGCGTGCTGCTCAGATGAGCTGGGGACTTGCTAGCTTGGCTTTTTCTGAGCAGGGGGGGAGAGATAGAGGAGATCTGTTCCCACCTGCATGCACCCCCCTAATGGGTTCCTTGTTCCCAGTGGGTATCCAAAATGGAGTGCGCACAGGATGCATGTGCACCCCTGATATGGGTCTCCCTGTGAATGGGGGACCCTAGGGGTGCACACAACTGGGAAGAGACCTCATCCCCCCTCAGAAAAAGCTGAGCGGGGAAGTTCCCAGTTCTGCTGAACAGTGTGCACGCTGGTCGGGGAGGAGCAAGTAGCCACCAGGACCAGAAGAGCAGCAGCCTGGTGGTGAGGTGAATCAGCCCAGGGAGCCATGGCAGCTGAGATCAGCATCTTGGGGTATCCTGCTGCAGATCTAGTCCAGAGCCTTCAGGTATAATAGGGCAGGATATAAATCCATAAAATAAAATAATAATAATAATAATAATAATTAATAAATAGTCTCCAATGAAGAGTCTATGAAGAACTATTTGCTTCCATCTTTGTCTAGCGAAGCAAAGCCAAATACTATTTTTGGATTCATTTTGATCACTTCAGTATTCTTCCTTCCTTCCAGCAGCGGGCTTATGAAATAAGTGAGTATTTACATCCATTCATTTATATATCCAAAACAGGTATGCAAGTACCAATGCAAGTATAGGTCAAGTATCTGCAGCTCTAATTTTAAGTAGTCCAAACAAAAAAAGAACTATAAAGTCTGTTTTTGTCTTCCATCACTCCTCAGAAGACTGTTTGAATGTTTTTTGTGCACTTCGGTGGCTGTGACAAGTCCCTAAAATATTTAGCATTAGGGAGTACACCATGCTTACCTTTATTTCAGTGAAACGTTTTGCTAAAATCACCATAGTAAGATTAGTAACACAAGTGAGTCTTTGCAGGGTTAGAAATTCGCATTTCACAAGTTTCTGGGGAAGTGGTAAATGCACTAGATTGATTCCACAGATAAACTTTGAGAGACATGGCTTCATCTGGAATCACCCATGCACTGCAACACCCCCATCCCCAACCCCCAGTAGTAGTCCCTGACTCTACTCCTGAGAGGGTTGCACATGACAGTGATTTACCCCAGGCCCATTTGGCCATGGTCCTGCAAGGGCTCACAGGGCTCAGTCATTGTGATTGAGCTGAAAATAGCAGGAATATATCATCTCTTGCTAAATGATAGGCATGGGCGAACAGATCGCGGTTCGTGTTCGGCCGTTCGGTTCGGCCGCGATCGGTTCGTGTGTTCGCGTTCGGCCGTTCGGTTCGGCCG
>QEPC01000805.1:9567-22848 GCA_003113815.1 Sphenodon punctatus | reverse complement strand
TCGGGGAATCCGGTTTTCGCAGAACCGGTAACCGGTAAATCCGGTAGCCGGTAATGGGCCCGGGATCCCACCACTACTTCTTAGTTCCTCCCTCCTCACCTTCACAAAACACCTGAAGACATTTTCATTCTCAGGTGTTTTTACAGGATTTAATGCTGGTTTCCCTTAATGAATTCTGTCCTTTCTCTTTACCTCTCTGTGGCAGTGATAGGCTTGCCTATGGTGAATTCTGGCCAGCTCAGGGTCCAATGTAGTCTCACACTCTCAGGGAATCACTTCTGTCTGGCTCCCAGAGTCTTTAATCATCACCAGTCTGTTCCTCACCATATCTGGGTGACTAGGTCTCTCTGGGCTAGGCACACTCCTCTGCAACCCAGTTAGCACAGACAACACCATCTGAGTTTTCTCAGTCCTTAGCCCAAACCAGGCACCACCCTCTGGCTGGCTAAGCCCAGAGACAGTACTCTCCTGCTGCCTCCACCTGTGTCTCTCCTACACTGTGAGCTCTGGCTCAGCTTTTATAGTCTGACTGGCTACTGCCACACCCACTCACACAGCTGCTTTTGCTCAGGCACTATCCACTGCTGCTGGCAGTGCCTGTAGCCCCACTAGCACTCTTAGTCATCTGGTGCTAGCTCTCTCTTAAAGGTGGCAGCAGTCCACAGGAACTCTGCCCTGTTACATATCTCCGTACTTTTTTGGTACCATGGGAATACCATCAGTAGCCCCATCAAACACCAAAGTCCATACAGGGAAGAGTATATAGTCATACACAGTAAAAATTCTAATTCACAATAATCTAAGTCCATAGTTCAATACAATCAGGGCCCCGATTCTCCTGCAGAATTTTTTTTTAAATTCCACGGGAGTCTGGGAGGCTCTAATTCTGCACCTCACTGCACTGGGCTGCATTGGGTAGTGGGGCTGCTAGGGCTTGCCTCCCCCCACCTTCCCCAGCCTCACAGATGAAGCACAGGGCTTCCCCCTTGTCACCTTCTCCCTGGCCAGTCTGTGTTGAGGGGGGGGGCTTCCAGGGTTCGCCTCCCACCCCGTCCTCCACAGCCTGCCAAGTGAACAAATGCAGGACTTGCGGCGGCGGCAGCTCCTCTCAGTGCTCTTCAGTTGCTCCTTGTGGCCACTTCCTGACCCCTTCCAAAGCAGCCAGAAGGAGCAGTTGAAGGGTGATGAGAGGAGTTGCTGCTGCCACCACTGCTAGGTGTGTCCATTTGCCAGGTTGGGGGGGAGGCAAGCTCTGGCAGCCTCACCACCCAACGGAGACTGGCCGGGGAGGGGGAAGCCCCAAGGGTTTATTCATCCCCCTCCTCTGCGGAATCTCCTGCCCTGCATCTCCCCAGTACAGGCTGGAAATTCTGCGCTGGGAGAAGCGGGGCAGGAGGTTCCGCAGGGGTGGGGGATTCTGTGGGAAATCTGTGAATCGCTGACCTGCATTTGACTAGGGGTCCTGAATAAAGTACAATTCACTCTTCTTGACTGCTTGCTGGCTCAGTCACCTTCACCATGTCACTCCGATACTTGTCTTAGGGGACTCTAACCCCTCTTTGGAGACTTTAACCTCCTGTCTGGCCTCTTCCTCCCCTTCCAGCCAGGTTGTTCCATCGGGGTCACTTGAAAGTTGGAGACTCTAACTCAGGGGTGACAAAAGTATGGCCCGCAAGCCACTTACAGCCTGCAAGGACCTTTCCTGTGGCCTGCCTCCCCCAGACCACACATACCTTTCCTGTGGCCTGCCCCTCCTCTTCCCTCTCTTACTGCTTCCCGCACCACTAATTGAACCCTCCCACCAGCATGCAATCAGGTTCTCTTTCTGAGCAGTAAGCCAATTAAAGATGCTGCCCAGGTTCCCTCCTCCTTCTTGCACTGCCTGCCACCATTTAAAGCCTCTCCGCCGCTTGCCTGTCTCCTTCTGACGCCACAACTACTGCTTCCTGGATCAGATCTGCTGGACCCAACTCTCTCCTTCCTGCTACTGCTGCTTCTTCTTACTGCCTGGATCTGACCCCGCTGCGCTGCCTGGACCCGGGTCCTCCTGCTGCATTTCTTTGCTGGACTCAGATCTCTCTCTTCCTCTTGTTGCCTGGATCCAATCCCGCCACCTGGACCTGGCTCCTCCTGCTGATTCCTCCTGCTGGACCGGCTTCACTGTACCTGGTTCTCTCCTTCCTGATGCTGCTGCTTCCTGAGTCTTGCTTGCTGCCTGGATCTGACCCTGCCACCGCTGCCTGGACCCAACTCATTTCTGCTGCTTGTCTTGCCCCAGGTAAGTAGGACCCGCCGAGAACCCTGCAAATGGACTGGGGTGGGAGGTTGGCCAGTGGGTTTGTTTGCTCCTGTGCGCTTTGCATTTTCATGTTTGCGTGTGTGTTTGCCAGCAGAGAGAGCAGAAGGTTGACTAAAATTTTCCTGAAGGAAGGGCTGAAGGGACTGGGGAGGTGCTGGGGAAAGGAAGAGACTCTTGTTTCCTGTTTGGGGCCCAAATACCCAGCTGCGGAGCATACTGTCTACTGAGCTCTGTTAAAGCAAACCAGTTCGAAAGAGCAAGTCAAATTGGGGCATAGGGCCAGCCTTAAATTTAGTGGGGCTGGGAGTGAGCAGTGTACATCTGAGGAACCCCAGGCGTAGGGTTGCCACCTCCAGTTGTTTTTTAACTGACACTTCCATTTTGTCCTGTGGGAGTGTCAGGTAAAAAACCACCACAGATGGCAACCCTGCCCAGGAACACTGCCACCACTGCCCCTAAAAGGGAGCAGGGCCTCTGAAAGCGCACAGCCATGAGTATAGGCCAGTGTAACCCCTGCGTAAGGCCAGCTCTGAGGGGCCAGAGGCTTGGCTAGTGTACATCTGTTTAGTTCCAGGTAAAGCCCGGCCTTTAAAAGAGAGATGTGGTGGCTGAGTTGCACTGGTTACTGGTTAAGGCAATGACTTACATTCCTGAATGCTGAGGGTTCAAGTCCTGCTTGGCTTCACACTATCTGTTCCATTGGTTTGGGGAAGTCAGAGGTGCTTGAGCACAGAGCTGGTCATGTCACTCCCTTGTGCATCACAGGCCACAGAAAATGGTATGCCTTAATTTTACCAGTCTGATGAATTTAATGGTTCAAGATATACTTAATTTTAGACACTCTGGGCCCCTCTTTACAATTCTGCAATAATGAGCCAGCTTGCCCCAGCAAACCCTGTAGAAACAAACTTGCACTGTAACAAGCCTCTAATAACCAGCTTGCATATGCATGGAAGTCTCCTTGAGTTTTCCCAATTTCAAACCTCTAAAAGATAGTTATTGAGAACAGGGCTGTCAAGAAACTTATTTAAATTATAAAAAAGTGCTTTGATGTTCTTTTAAATTGGAAAAAAATGAATTGCCTTTTGCTTTGCTCAGAAGATAGAAACAAAAACCCATGTCGCATTTCACATTTTCTTCCCCAAGTTACTGAGCCAGATACTTGCCAGGTGTAATTTGGCATTTGCTTTGTTGAAGTCAGTGTAGTTGAAGCTGTTGGTATTCAAATCAATGGAGCGACAGCAATTTACACCAGTTGGGAATCTGGGCGTGTGTGTGTGTGTGTGTGTGTGTGTGTGTTTCTCCTTTGAGAAACAATAAATAAACCTGAAAAGAACATTATCCTCCCACTTATTCTGCTTAATTATTTGAGCTTCAGATTCTGGGACAGGAATTATATAAAAAAAAGAGATATGCCAGTCACTACAATTACCAGAAACCTCTATTATTTTTCCTCTTACTTTTTATCACCCCTCCCTCTTTTTTTCTCATTTGCCAAATTGAATCAATTTATTAAAACTGTTACAAAATTGATTTGTTCTGATCTATCGACAGTGATGAAGAGAAATGGGCCGTTCTGTTCTTCAGTGTCCCCCAAGTCCTGCTCATTAAGGAGGATAATGTCTCAGCAGCAAGAGAGCCATTTTGTAGCATGCCTGAGCAGCAAAGGCTGATTAAAAGCAAGGCACATGACTAGAGAAGGTAAATGATATTTGGCATGATGAATGGCAAGAGGGATTTAATGTTATAGCAAGGATCCCTGCTGAAGTGCGGTAGAACTGCCCCAATTGCACAAAAAGTAGCCATGGGCAAATATTGCCCATAGATTTAGTCTATTGCCTGAATCTCCGCAATAGACACACTGGGTGTGTAAACAGAAAGCTGCAGAGGCTGCCTGCCCCCAGAGTTGCTCCGGAGGTGCACTCCCACATCTGCCTGCTTGCAGCCCCCACATGGGTCCATTTTATATGGACCCGTCGGTTATCCCAGCCCACAATCCCCCTGCACAGCACCCCCCTCACACCATAGATGGGATTGTCCAATGCTCTAGACTGGCAGCTGCAACTCTATCATATTGCCCGGAACAACAACTGACTGAAAGCAGAGCTGAAGCACGGGTCTGCCAAGCAGATAGAAAGCAGCACCACTTCGGGCACTTGCCCCGAGTTTGGCCAGCCTGCTCTGCACGCAATGCTCTGGGATGTTCCAGAGCAGGGGTGAAGTGGACTGGCACATCCAGCATCAGGGCACCTCATTTGTCTAAAAGCACCCACTGTGAGATTGCCCATAACTCCAATTTCAAGGAGCATAAAGCTAATTTACATTTGCATGATCATCTGTCCCATAATCTGTTGACCAGGGGGGCCAATCGCTATCAATATTTCCCCCTTCCAGTTTCTTCTGACTATAACTTCCTTGTAAAGCTTCTTCAAGTTGCTGGCACACCATTCCATGCTCTCACTCACTTCTACAGCAGCTTGCCCTGTCTCAGCCTGCTGTTCTTCACTAAGGCCATTTTTACACCGATGCCCTCCCCCCGCTGGGTGCGTGGGCAGGTGTGCGATGGGGGGGGGCATCCGTGTACATACCATGGAAGTGGGGGGGGGATGGGTGTTTGTCCATGCGAACAGCACAGGCAGTGGGTGGGGGTGCACGTGTGCTCCTGGTGCACACCCATCTCCACCCGTCACCCACCCACAGAACCAGACAACAAAATAGACGAGGCTCTGTGGGTGGAGATGGGTGTGTGTCTGTGGGAAAGGGCACCCACCCACCTACACCCACCGTGGCAGCACACCGATCCCCCCCACCCACTGCTGCCTGTGTAAAAAGGGCCTATGGCAAAAACCCTGGTCATGGCCAAGTGGTTTTCCTTTATCTGGTGGCTATGCCCACACAACTACAGCCTAGAGCTGCAACAATTGTGCTATTCTGTAATCACAAAGATTATTTGCTTATTCAAGTGTACCACCAAATATCTAACCATCTTCATCTGGGTCTTCAATATTTGCATATTAGTTTCTTTGTTTTGCTTCATTTTGGTCATTTCTGTATTTAATTTATTATGGTTCAGTCTTTTTGGTACTTTGGTATTTATTCCTTTTTTCAGGCTATTTAGCACTCTTGGACACCAATGCAATTGGACTTTTTAGATTGAACTTTAGATAGAGCCCAGTTGGAAGGACTGTGCTGCCTTTTTTGAACTTTTTAGATTGTAAGCTGTAGGCAGGGACTGCGTCTTTATCTTTGTTCTGTAAAGCACCAGGTACACAGCTGGTACTATACAAATGTTTATAATAATAATACTAATAATAATACTACTACTAATAATAACTATTGTTATTAGTGCAATAGCACTGTTGCACAACTGTTGGATGCTTATTAGGCACTATGTAGAATCCTCCTGGTAGCGGAATCAATGGCAGCTGTCCCCCAGGGTGTTGGGGCAGATGCCCCCCCAAACCCCTCAGGGGTCCCCCCATACTTGCTGGGGAGCCAGAAGCTGTTCCTCAACTGATCCAGTGGCAGCGCTGTCAGTTTCAATGCTTGTCTCAAGGCTTTGTTTACATTTTAACTCTCTTCCTAGAGAGCGATGAGTCATATGTAAACAAACCCTGAAGGGAAAGAACTCTGCAAGGGGAGGAAGGGAGGGGACAAACATCCTCCTCCTGATGCTGCTCCCCCCTCCCTCTAGCTTTCCACGCACTGGCCAGAGAGCTAAAGGGAGGTGGGGACATAGAGGATCACCCCCAAGCCCTCAGAAAGCATGCGCTGGGGCGTCGGCCCAGAAAAGCACTGCTTTCTGGGGGATTGGGGAGGGAGTGGGGGAGGTGCCATGTGCTCCTTGACTGGGTTCCTATGGAGAAAACCTGACAGCCAATCAGCAAGACCTAAGGGGCTTGTCAGGGTGCCTTTTCAAAATGCTTTGGCCACCCCATAGCTCCTTTTTCTCCCCCGGCCCCTCCTCTACCAGAGTGGAAGGAGGTAGGGAAAGAGCTCACTCTTCCTTGCTCCTTCCTCTAGGTTCACTGGGGGGGAGAGAGAGCTCCCCCTCCTCTTTTTTTTCTTTTTTCTTTTTTACAAAAGGGGAGATGCCGTAGACTTGTTTGAAGTCCCTGGCCTCCTTGTTTGAAGGGAAGAACAACAGAAGGTGGTTATCAGAGTCAGACTAGAATGATCAGGAGGACTCATCCTTTCTGAAACGTGTTAAGTTTTGGGGGGAGAAATCCCCTGCCCTGATCGCCTGTGCATTCATTGTTTGTTTGTGCTTTCTTTTTTCCTCTTCAATCCCTCCCCACCACCATGCATTACAGGCAGGGGTAATTACTAATTTTGTGAGCCAAGTTGGAAGGGCTGTGTTGCCTTGATTCCTATGCTTTAAAATATTTTCTTGGCTCTTGCTGTCTTAGTTTTTCACCCTGTGTGAGACCCTGTCACCCTAATTGTCTGCTTTCTGTTTGTTTTGGGGGGTGTTTTGGAGGGGGATGGATGAGGATGGAAGGGTTTCTAGTCTTTGCTGGAATGTTCACTTCATTTAAAATGGCCCCTTTTTCAGTACCAGTTTCAAGGCTTTTCTGCTGCAAGAAGGCCACCATACCACGTGTTGGTTCACTAATAGCTAGTCTTTGCATGAATGTTTGTTTCCTGTCTGAGATAAGTTTAGTTTGAAACAGAACTGCATAGCATGTTCTGAGGGACAAGTTGAACATCAGTCTACTGCTTTTGTGGTGTGCTAAAGACTTAACATAATATTGTTGGCTTGAGATGGTTCGGTTTGGTTTGCTTTCCCTGTGTTTGCATGTGCACTTCTGGAGTTCCCCCTCCTCTCCCTCTGCCTGCAGTTGGATCTGATCGGACTGAGAGAGAAAGCTGTTTGTAAACAAACAACTCCTCCCCCTGTGAGTGATCAGAAGGTTGTTGCTTTGTGAAGAAGGTTCTTTGGGATGGCTCCTAACATTCTCACAACTGGGTTGTGTATGGCATGCTCACCATATTCAAATAATAGACCATCAGCTCCTCTAGTATAAAAAGCACTCTCCCCCTCAGAATGACAGCTCCTTCCAACCCCTTCTAGGAATATTCCATACGGGGCTGGAAGGGTGAGTGTTGTGAGAGTGTTCGGAACCATCTCAAAGAACCTTGTTTACAAGACAGAAACCTTCTGTTCTTCAAGTGGCTCCACACAGGCCATTTTTACATCGCTCCACAGGGTGGGGGATCCATGGGCATGTCGGTGTGTGGATGGGGTGTGCACACAGCTGCACACGCACCTCCACTCACCCCCACTCATTTTCACCCACAGAGCAACCGCCATTTTCCCTGGTTGCTCCATGCAAGGGGAAGAGATGGGGGGTGAGTGGGGATGTGTGTTAGGCAGGCACACGCAGGCACCCCCAGTCACTGTGGGTGTGTGCGCTGTGTCATTCACATGGGGCTCCCCCACCCATGAACACTCAGAAATTTGCATGTTCATGGGTGGGAGAGGCCTGTGTAAAGAGGGCCACATTCTCACAACTGTCTTACTTATACTATCTTAGGTAGGAATTTAGGATGTAAAGCAATATCTATTCTATCCTGGAAAAGCTGCAAATATGGTTCTGAGATTATTATGGCTGCTATTTCACTAACTCTTCTTAATGAAGTTATTGCTAAAGGAATACTGTCTTTAAACCCCCACCCCATAACCAGTTAATTTATGCCCCCCTTATAATGAATTCATGCTGCCCCGGGGGTGCAAATAAACTGGTTATGGGGTGGGGGGCAGCTCTCTGATTGCAGCAAATGCCTTTTACATTGCAAGTTTAGTTTGCAACAGAACTGCGTAGCATGTTCTGGGGGACAAGTGGAACTTCATGCTGCTGCTTTTGTGGTGTGCTAAAGACTTAACATAATATTGTTGGTGGCTTGAGATGGTTTGCTTTGCTTGCTCTGTGTTTGCATGTGAAGAAGGGCTGTGCTGCCTCCTTTAAAAAGTTTTCTTGACTGTTGCTGTTTTTCACCCTGTGAGAGACCCTGTCACCCTAATTGTCTGCTTTCTGTTTGCTTTGGGGGCTTTTTGGAGGGGGATGGATGGAAGGGTTTCTAATCTTTGCTGGAATGTTTGCAGCACTTAAAATGACCCCTTTCCAGTGCCAGTTTCAAGGCTTTTCTGCTGCAAGTCGGCCACCATGCCACACGTTGGTTCACTAATGGCTAGTCTTTGCATGAATGTTCCTTCTTTGGTTGCAGCAGATGCCTTTTCCATTGCAAAAAAACTGTGTAGCATGTTTTGGGGACAAGTGGAACTCCATGCTGATGCTTTTGTGATGTGCTAAAGACTTCACATAATATTGTTGGCTTAAGATGGTTTGCTTTTCTCGCTCTGTATTTGCATGTGCATGCCAGGCCCCGCCTACCATTGGCCAGGCCAACATCTGGCCCTGGCTTATGACCCACCAGCCTTCAAACCCACCAGCCGCCACTGAGCTGAATGAAACCCAGCAGCCAATTCTTTTGCCTACTGCTCTGTCAATAGAACAGGGACAGGGAACTGATAGCCCAAGGGTTCAGATCTGGACTGTCTGATAAGCTGAAGTTGTGAAGGGTGAGAAGGCTGTGGTGGTGAGGTAGCAGCAGTGATCCAGAGTCTTTCTGGAGCCTTCCAGTGCAGCTTTGGAGTTCCTGAGGTCTCTGCCAGCCAGCCTGATGCATGTTCAGGCTTTTTGGGTGCATGTGCATATGCATTATTCACGGTGGGTCTGATCCCAAGGCCCACGGATCCCACTATGTGCTGGCAATGGCGGTGCACAGTTTCCGCACACGTGTGCGCACATAGCTACATTCAAGATTTGTGGGGCTTGGGATCAGCCCCAGAGACTCCAAGATCTTCTTCCTGAGTGGTAACACCCAATTTAGAACCCAACACTGCGTATGTATATTTGAGATTATTTTTTCCTATGTCCATCCCTTTATACTAGTCTAAATTGAAGTTCATCTGCCATTTTATTGTGCAGTATTTTAGATGTATCTCTTCACATCATAATAATCTTGAATAATTTTGTTTCATCTGCAAATTTGGCTACTCCCTATTCACTTTCTGTTCCATATCATGTATGAGTATGTTAAACTGCACTGGTTCCAGTACAGACCATTGAAGTACCCTGGTCTCCATTCTGAAAACTGACCATGGCATTGATTCTTCAAACCAATTACCGATTCATGGAGGGCCTGTCCTTTTATCCCATAACTATTTATTCTTCTCAAGAGTCTTTGATGAGGAACCTTATAAAATACTATCAGGAAATCCAAATACACTGTATAAACAAGATCACCTTTATCCACATGTTTATTGACAAACTCAAAAAAATCGAACAAATTGGCAAGGCATGACTTTTACAAAAGTAGGCCTGGGTGCTCAGGTTTCATGGTAACCCAATAATGCTTAAAAATCTTGGTATCAGGGATCCTGAGTCAAATTCTGACACATGCACACTGAAATTTAGCTTGGATTGCCCACTCCCTGCCTCTATCAGTCTGGTCACCTGTGCAGGGAGCATCAATGAGCTCTTCCCACCTGCAGGGTCTGCCTGCCACTGCGTCCCTCCAGCACTGCAACCCACAATGAGCTCTCCCCACTAGGGCTTTAGTGGAATGTCGCAGCGGTAGCTATTTCTGCCGGAAAAAGTGTTTCCAGAATTAGTGGTATGGCATGGCAGAGGCTTTCACTCCGCTAGTTTCATTCCGCTACTTCTGCAGTTCCACTAATTTAATTCCGCTACTTGCACAGGCTTCGCAAAATAGCGTAAACATGACATTTCCACTACTTTCGCCATTCCACCAGTGCCACAAAATAGCAGAACAGCGGTTTTCCGACAGTTTCTGACAATTCTGCAATTTTTCCAATAGTTTCCAAATTTGAAGAATGCCGACGGAATGAGCAGAACGTCAGCAGAAAAGCCACGGTGTGGCACGGGCAATTCCAAAATGGCGGAATGGAATCGCGGGATGGTAACAGCTGCTGCCACATCAGCCCTACTCCCCACCTGCAGGATCCACTGCCATGCCACTGCTTCCTTTCAGCAGCGTCCAGCACTGCAGCCGAGACAGCCCATTCCAGAGGTGCGAGTGAGTGCCTGGAAGCCCCATGTCCACAGGCTAGTGCCCCTCCCCCACCCATGACTCACCCTTCCCCAGGCTAGTGCCCCAAGACCCATTCCTAATGCCTCCCCAACCCCACCCTCTGTGCTCCCTTCAGGACCACCGCACCCACCCCCTGCCTCTCAGTGCCACCTCCCTGAACATCCTCTCTGATCCTCCCTCAGCACCTCCTCTCCTCCCCATCCTCTCTCCTCCCCTCCTCAACAACTGCTCCCCCAGCACCCCATCTTCTGTACTCACACCTCAAACCTCCTCCCCTCTCCCCCAGCACCACATCCTCTGTAATCCTCCCAGCACCCCCACCCTCTCTGCTTCCCCCTCAGTGCCCCCTCCCCCAATACCCTCACACTCTCTCCTCCATCACAGCACCCACTCCACAGACCCCTACCCTCTGTGCATCCTCCTTAACCTTCTCCACAGACCCTCAGTACCCCTGCCCTCTGTGCTCCTCCCAGCATGCTTCACACTTCCCTCACCCCTCAGGACCCTACACTTTATTTCCAGCCCACCAGCACCCACATCACCTAACCTAACTCATCTCCAAAACAGCACCTACTCCAGCTCCATTCCTAACCCCTCCCCTAAACCCTTTCCCATTGGGAGAACACAGGGAGTGTTGAGGGGGGAGCACAAAGGGGGGATGCTGGGGGCAAGGGGAGGATATAGGGTTCTGGAGGAGAGGGAGGCAGGGGAGAAGGGAGGGTGCAGTGCTGGGGATAGGGGTGGGTGTGCTGAAGGGGGAGCAGAGATAGTAGTTAGGGTGGGCATGTTTGAGAGTTGTATTAAGGATGTGGAGAGGAAAGGGAAGGTCCAGATCTTGGATCTAAGCCATAGATATGTCCCCTCTCCTTGTATGCATGCCCTCATCTCCACTCTCTCCCCTGAATTCAGTCTTTCAGCACCTGTGAGTAGGAAATGAATCCATAGTCCAGGAAACCTACATTAAAAACATGCTTAACCCTGAACAAATTGCAAAAAACCCTAAACTTTCACCAATCAACTGAGAAAAATGTGCTGAATCTGAATATGCAAAGTTTGCTAAGCTAGCAGTGGCGACAATGCATTTTTAGGGGAGCAGGGGGAAGGTGAGCAGTTGACCCTTTTGATACTTTTCAAAAAAATCTAATGGTATTTTGGTGTCCAGAATTGAATAGGGAGCTATAGAATCAGTCTCTTTGAAGCATTGAGAAGGTGTGTGGTTGGTTATACTGGCCCCTGTTGTGTCAGAAGGAGGTTATGAGCAGTTTTCGAGTTGGCAAATGTGTTTTGTACAGTTAGTTAAGTGTAATTTGGTGTTTTTTCCAGCAATAAAGGTTCATTCAGATAGTTATTATGATTATTTACTCTTTATTTATTTATTTATTTATTAATTATTACCATTAATTATTACTACCTATTAATTATTACTAACAATTGTTAGTATTTTTTGTTTTATTTCAGAATGACAAGGCAATGTTCTGCGTAATCTGTAAACAAGAGATTCTTCAATCTGAAAGGGTTGTCCTAGATCAGAAAGGGACTGAAAGCATAAATGAAGCAAGTCAAAAGCGGAAGTGTTCCACCGATGTTACTGCACAGACTGGTAAAGCCACCCACAAGTCATGCAGAGCCAAACACACACATACAAAATCGACTGAACAGTTTTTGGCAGCATGCTCTAAGCTTGCAGAGGCTGAGAGACGTGCATCTTCACGGCTTGCAGAAAATTTCGACTACAAGGTTGGCTGCCTTTTTGCACCACCCCAGTCATCTTTGATGTTAAAAACAACAAATGGTACAAGAAGATGGATGGCATCAGAGTCTGAACTACAAGTTTTGAAAACACTGTCAAGAAGGTGTGTGCAGATTGCAACGACAAATGGTCAGAAAAAGTTTTAGCTCATGTCATGTTTGCTACTGCAGACCTTCATGCAGCTGATGTTGTCTACCACAAATCCTGTCATTAAAACTTCCTGACAAACAGAAATATGCTGGTTCAGTATCGTAGTGAAACTACAAGTGATGCATTTCCAAAGGCACAACTAGGATGTCCTAAAAATACAGAGCAGTTGGAAGCATTCAACAAAGTTATGGAATATTTGCAGGAAAATGATGATGAACAGATAACTATTAGTGACCTGGTCGACAGCATGAGTGCATACATAGATGGTTCAGAAGAAAATGCGTACAGCAATCACTACATGAAGAAAATGATTGAGAAGCAGTTTGGTAATCGTGCTTTTTTTGCAGAAATCAATGGTAAACCAGATGTTGTTACACTGTGAACAATAGTAGCTGTTATGCTACATGACTACTACACGAAGCCAAAGAACAGTGACTTGGAATCTGAAAAGATAGAGATAATAACAGCCACTGCTGCAATAATCAAAAGTGATATAAAGTCAATTGAACAAAGGATCGATATTATCCAGATTTAGAACATCTTGTCAACATCGATATAAACATTGCGAATCTACCAGAATCTTTGACAATCTTGTTGAAGGACCTGTTTGTTGGTGAGAATACAGACAGAAAAATTTAATCTATTGGACAATGCATTATGCAAGCGACACGACCCAAAGCAATCAGATGCCCACTTCAACTTGCACTTCCAGTACAGCTACAACATCATGGTTCCTGATTTCTAAATGATATTCTTTATGCTCTTGGTTTCTGTGCATCTTACTATGAAGTGAGGAACTTTGAATGAAATGCAGCATTATCAAACAGCACAGTTATTGATGGCCTATCAGGCAAATTCAACATGCAACATATTGCTGACAACGTTGACCACAATATATGCATGCTTGATTAATAAAACACCTTCCCTGGTATGGGAATAGCAGTAGCTGTGTCACAACCATTGT
>QEPC01000801.1:8950794-8961734 GCA_003113815.1 Sphenodon punctatus | reverse complement strand
CCTTGGGGGGTGTGTGCAGGAGGAGGATTCCCACCACCCCCCAAGGTACCCTGCACCCCCCAGTAGGAAACAGCCTGGGGGCGGTACGAGAGGAGGATAGGATTAGGAAGGTCAGGAAATGAATCTTCTTACCTGGTGCTGGGAGCTCAGCTGAAGCGGCAGCCATTTCTTCTTGGAGCATGTGAGGCAGGGACCAGCGCACATGCGCGCTGCTCCCTGCCTCAGGCCCCCAGCCCAAGGCATCTCACCAGGGCGCTTTCAACAAGCACCCTGGTGAGAGCTTTCCTTGCGCCCATTGAGCGCAATGGGAAGCCCTAGCTCCTCCCTCCACAGCACACCCTATACGTGCTGTGTAGAGTGGAGGAGCTCAGCCGGGCTGAGTGCTCAGCCGCCCAAACCGCGTTTTCCATTGGAAAACGCGGTTGGGCTTAGCATTTTGAGCCTTCTGGGACCCACTCCTCTGAAGTCAACTAACAGCGCCGCAGCAGCCTCTGCCTTGCCTTTGCTTCAGAGTGGTGGCTGTTGCAGCGCTGTGGTCAGTTTCATGTCAGTTTCACTGAAACTGACCACAGCGCTGCTGCAGCCTCCACTCTGAAGCAAAGGCAAGGCAGAGGCTGCTGCGGCGCTGTGGGAAGCAGCGGCGAGGGGTTGGGTTTTTTTATTTCTTCTTTCCTCTCAAGCGGCGGTGCGGCGCCTGGCGGTGCGCTTGGGGGGGTCAGCGTCCCCCAGCGCCCTGAGAGGCGAGCCGCGCCTGATCAAGGAATAGAATAAACATTTCCCTGGCCTGACCTGTCCAGGAGGGGGAGCAATGTGAAGCTGGCCGGCCCCACCCCCTGCCATGATGGGCAGCGGTGACAATAGCAACCCTCTATGCTAGTGCTGGATTAACGCAGAGACAGAAGCGCCCACCCAGTTCAGCCAGCCTGGCGGTCCTTGAGGGCCCACATATCCTTCAGGGCCCATGTTTCCGGGCCAGCACCCTACCCCGCTGGGGTCTGTACCACATCTGGCATGGGTGAGGTAGTGGCGCAGGTGGGCCATAATGGGCTGAACCAGGCCAGTGTTATGTCATGTCTATATTAACACCCAAGATGTTGTGAATAGGGAGTTTTCAGATATAGATCTTGGATAAGTTGAGGCAAACTTAAGTTGAAAGAAAGACAGTTTGACAGTGCTCAGTTTTGATATCTGTTCCTGTGGAACTGTTCAGGCCACTATTACAGAAATCAGGGCAAATCAGTTGCTATGATAGCTGGATTTCTGTCATTTTGGGATGAAGTCTGGAAAGAGCGGCTCACTTGATATCTCTACTAAATCAAAACCAGCAGTTAAACCGCATAGGGCAGGAATGGAGAACCTTTTCCCTCCCAAGGGCCACTTTGAAAATTAGTACAAGCTCTGACGGTCAGGTAGAAATTGGGGGTGGGGTGCTAAGGAGTATATACAAGAAAAGTAGGACCTAGTTCATGGATCTGAGTGACTGATCGGTCACCTATCCATGTGTGCATACCCTCATCTCTGCTCCCTTACCCCAAGCTCACTTTTTCAGTAGTTGGACGTAGGAACTGAATCCAGGATCCAAATTCAGGAACCGGAAAGAGGCCACATAAACATTTCTGCAGGCCACATTTGGCTCCAAGGCCTGAGGTTCTCCACTCCTGCCCTAGGGTCTAATCTAGTGCCATGAAGAGAAAATGTCTATATTGGTGATTTAATTGCACTCTATATAATGCAGGCAACACAGAAACACCTTTAGGAGTCTGGAACACAGCAATATCTGGCTTGTATCACAGACCACCGGTATATGACTCTCCGGTATTCTATGGGATAGCAACATAAGCAGTTATCACCTCAGTGTCTCATTCCACTGCCCAAATTATAGAATCTCCACATGATTTTCAGATACTCCAAGGGACCTGGTTGTCCTTTGAGAAATGACCTGGGCTGTGTATGCTCTCAGAGGCCCAATACAACCTGAGGCACAGTTCTCTTCAACAGGATCTATTTAATAACCAAAATTCACACACTACCCTAGAGGCCTGCAACCTGATCTGAGTCTGATGAAACATGACTGGCCCTTGTTGTACAGACAAGATTGTCCGGTGGTACCCGCAAGAGGGCCTGACCGCCTACCGCAGGAGTCATAGTGGAGCATGGAAGAAGAGGCAGTCTTTCAGATATATGTGGCCCAAGCCATTTAGGGCTTTAAAGTTCAAAACCAGCACCTTGAATTGTGTAATGTGCTCACAGCGACCCACCCCTGAAAGGAGCCAGGCCACCACATTCTGCATCACCACCAGCAGCTTCTGAACAGTCACCAAGGGCAGCCCACATAGAGTATGTATATCTAGCCTTGTCACAAGATCGGCCAACCATCATCAACATCATCAGTCTTGCCTGTATTCAGCTCACCCTCATCAATCCCCAAACAACAGCCAGGCACCGAGACCGTGGGACCTTTTTCAGATGAAAAAGAGAGGTAGACCTGGGTGTCATCAGCATAGTGATGGCACTTCATTCCAAACCTCCAGATTATCTCATCCAGCAGCTTTAGAAACACATTGAACAAGAGGGAAGGCAGAATGGAACCCTACAGGACACTACAAGGGAGGTCCCGAGGGGACAACAAGCAATCTCCCATCACCACCCACTGAGACCTCCCTGACAGGAATGAACAGAACCACTCAAGAGTAGTCCCGCGCACCCCTGCCAGGTTCCGCAGATGTGTCAACAACACATTCTGATCAGCGGTATCAAAAGCCACCGAAAGATCTAAGGTGATCAATAGAGCACAATTTCCTCTGTCAATCTCCAGGTGTAGATCATCGCCACAAGTGCAATCTTCATGCTATACCCTGGATGAAAACCTGACTGAAATGGGTCCAGGAATCCAAAAGCAGCAAGATGAGCCTGAAGCTGCCGGGCAACTACCTGTTCAATAACCTTTCCTAAAAAGGGAAGGTTAGAGACAGGCCAATAGCTGGAGTCAGCATCCAAAGATGGTTTCTTAAGCAGGGGCTGGACCGCAAGGTCCCTTCCAACTTTGACAACCTATGATTATACGAGTGTATGAATCAATACAAGTAGTTAACAGGAGATTCTCAGGAAAATAAGCCAATTTCTGAAACTTGGACTGCTTGCTCACATTACTTGGCCCGACGAAACTCCAGGCATGGAATCTCACAGCTGGGAATCTTACATTTATCTCTGAACATGGGCATGGGGGTAAAAATGTCATCAGCCTGGTCTTTCAGCATTTTCTCTTACTAATGACAGGGCTCAAAATCCAACCCTGTCAGAGATAAACGTAAGATTCCCAGCCATGAGATTCCATGCTGGGAGTTTTGCTCGGCCAGGTAACATGGGGAAACAGCCTTGGTTATGGCCACTGAATTGAAATTTGCATCTGGTTTCCACCAGACAAAATGAGCCATATCATTTAAGAATGAATGATCGAAAAAAGTTGGGGCTGTTTGCGTATGCAGTGCACAAAATGGCCTCAGCCATACAACAAAATGGTGGCTTCCATACCTCGGTTCCTGTCATTTGACCAGAATAAGAAAGTGATCACCCAAGATGGCTGCGCTGTAACCAACTCCCCTGCGCCAGCCTCCTTCTAAACTTCAAAACATAGGCTTCATAATAGGACATTTGCAAGTGTATAAAATCTTCAGTATTCAAAGTAAAGGCTACTACGCTGTCCTTGTGCACTTTTTATCCTTATGTCCTCTTTATACTTTTTATTTGGGCCAGATATTTAGCAGACAGGGATGGGATTTGGTGGAGGGGATAGGGAAGGGTTGTGGGAGGGTTAAGGGGATTTTTAAGATAGTTTTTAGCATATAAATGTGATTAAACAAATAAATAAAGGTATTGTGGTGGCATCTGCTCCCCTGAGCAGGCAAATAAACAGTCCAGACAGATCCTCAGTGGTTGCAAGCTGGCATACCTCCGCTAATGTCAGTGCAGCCAAGTCTAGTACAAAAAATAAGTATCTGTTCTCTGTTTTCTACAAGAAAAATTGTACAGATAAAGTAATGCACCACTTTTATGTAGTTTCGCCAGATCAACATTTCAAAAGTAAGGGGTTCTGTGGAGTCTCTTGTGCAGAATTAAAATAATAAAACAAAATAATAATCATTATTATTTTATTTTTATTGCCCCCTTCCTTTCCACCCTTGTCAAATGGAGCTCAGAGCATGTCAAAACATAAAAAATACAATAAAGCAATATAAAACCCTTTTTTAAAAAGGAATCCATTTTAAAGCAATTTAAAAGGAGAAGGTAAAGGAGGAGGAGAAAACACATTAATGGGGACCTGCAGTGGATCCTAAAAGCACCTGGAGAATAAATAAGTCTTCATTTTTTTTATAAAGATGAGGAGGGAGGGACTGAGATGGACATCTGGAGGGAGAGAGTTCCAGACTGAGGAACCCACCACAGCTAAGGCCCAATTGCCTGCCAAATTAAGGCGCAATGGTGGGATCCCCAAACACTGGGTGGTCTCTGAGCGCAGATAATCATCAGGATGAGGCTCCAGGGGCAGATCTCAAATATAGCCAGGGCCTGCACTGTTTAGGGTCTTGAAAACCAGCAGCACAATCTTAAGTTCAATCTACCACTCTACAGGCAGCCAGTGCAGAGAACTGTGGGCAGGCATAATATTATCATGGCTGCCCAAACCAGTAAACGGAAATCTTGCAGCATACTGAACAAGCTGCAGGCGACGGAGGATAAGTTCAGATGTTACAAAAACGCCATTCACCCCAGTGGATTCCCTGTGGTGGTGGCGTTTCTGGGAACGTCTGTTTGGTCCCAGCCAGATGTTCACCATGGTGAACCCCTGACCGGGATCAAGCTTGGTTAGAATCCAGGACAGGGACAGTGATGGCAGCGCTGCACGTCTGCTCGCCAGCCCCATCCCGGAATCAGGCCCCAACCACAGGATGAGATCGGGCGCAGCAGCCTCATTGGCCTCTGCGCCCGCCCGTTTCCCCATAGGCAGGCGGCCGAGGGAGCACGGGGCGTGGGGTGGGGCTGAGTGGCCGCACATCGCGCTGCACAGCCCCACCCCCTCCCCGATTCCCCATGGTGATGGAGCCAGCAAGTCCGAAGGCACGTTATAAGGCAAATTGACAGAACTGGATTTCACAGCTCGGTCAATCACCTTCGTAAATGTGTATAAAAGCTTCAGTCATGCACCTCTGGGCAGTCCCACTTGATCAACGACACACCTGATTTGCATATGTGTCCCCTCTCCTGACCTTCTAAGGATGCATTTGCGCAGGTGTGAAAGTGACCTAAGAACTGGGGGAGAGAATTAGGCACTAATGAGACAATTTACAGAAAATGCCTAGGAACAGGGAAGGGGGATCAGGCCCTAACAAGATGGTAATAGGGGACTATGGCTAGCCAAGGTACAGGATGGCGAACCAGGCACTACCTATGTAACAACAGGGACTAACCCTCAATGAGACAAGGGAGAGAACAAGAACCATGTATTAACCAAGATAACACACAGGGCTGAGAGGGACAAGATGAAGAGGGAGAGTGCTACACCCAGACTACAGGAGAAGGAGGATCGCACAGCCCAAATACTGGGCAGGGGAAGAGGAACACAGGCTTGAAGGAGATAACGCTAACAGGGTAATGCAACACACACAGACTTGAGGGAAGAAGGATAGGGGCAATGGAGGAAGGGAATAAAGGGGGGACAACACTAAAAGGAGGAGTGCAATAGGCTTGAGAGAGGATGAATAGGGGCAATAGAAGAAGAAAATACAGGGGAAACAATACTAGAAACTGTTTTCTTTGTTCAGGCTATGGCGGAAGCCTGTGCCGTTAATGAATTACTTACTTACTTACTTACTTACTTACTTACTTACTAGAAGGAGGAGTGCAACACACAGCCCAGAGGGAGAAAGGGTAGAGGCAATGGAGGAAGGGAATGCAGGGGAGAGAACACTAAAGGCAACTACAGAGGAAGATATTAGCGATGGGCGTCTGGAGGAAACTGCAGATTCAGATTCAGATCTGCAATTTTTGGATTTAATTACGGATTCAGATTACAGATTGGATTGACAGATGATCATGGGAGAGGTGGGCCTAGAAAGAGGGCATGCACTCTTCCCAGGCTCCCTTTCCCCATCAACTGTCATGCAGAGGGAGAGGAGGAGCACACACCCACTTCCATCCCCCGTAACAGCTGCTTAATGGCAGCGGGCTCAATCCTGCACCCCAGCAGGAGTCAGAGCCTCCAGCCCCTGGCCATGGTAGCAACTCTGACAGGGACCAATCCACCCGCTTTCCCTGCGACCATGTGGCCAACTCCCTGTGCTCGCCCATTTGGTGGCAGCAATTTCCCGCCATGGGGCCTTGCAGGGATCAGGCCCTCACCACTCGTGTGGAGACACCCCATGCCAGGTAGGTAATGATGTAGGCACTATTGTGTCCCCTGAGCTGAGTCACACAAAATGTGTCCAACAGGAACTAATCTTGCACTAGAACAGTGATAGTTATGGCTGTACTATAATGTAGCCAGTCCAGCATGAAAAAACAGCATACAATCCTCTTGAAACAACGTCGGTAGACCTATTCACATTGTCCAACTCCACATTATTATTTTTTGCTAGTTATTCAATACTCAGGGAAACTAAAGCATTTTTGGTTTCCTTTCATGACAAAACCACACGTTTATTACTAAGCACAGGAGACAAGGCAAGAACTAAAGTTCATTGCCATTATGTCAGTTCTCAGAGCTTTCTCAATTATGTTGCATGCCCACTTCAAAGCCACATGTGGTCTGGTACTTAGTAAATCGATCCCTGTGTGGAACATAACAATAAAAGATACAGGCACTAAAATATAATGTGCATTTGTATTTCTTTAGAATTGAAGGGCCCAGAGTTTAACGAAAGACAAAATGGAATTCAGTGTGGGGAAAGGAAGAGAAAAAAATGGTTACATCATTAGTTCCTCTCCCTTTGCTTGTATACATCTACAAGCTACACCAATCGAGTAAGTAACAAGACAATAAAAGCATAAAAGATGACAAGCAAATAACCATACATACAAGACCTGCCTTAGAATTTCGAGGGTCCAGGGTGAAGATAAAATGCAGGGGTCCCAGGTGACACCTCCGTTTTGGAGACTACATCCATGGGACCCTAAAAGTGGTCATATTTGGGGCCCCACTGGGAAAGAGTGGGCCCTCACACTCTGCCCTGGTGAACAGGGGCCACTGTGGGGCCCTCAGAAAGAGTGGGGCCTGGGGAAGTTGCCCCAGGTTGCCCTGTGGTAAGGCTGGCTCTACCTACATGGCTACTTTTTAAACACACCCAGTTTCTTTTACTAAAAAGTGTTATTATTTATTGTATTATATTATATTATTTTATTAATTATTATTATTATTATTATTTACATAGTACAAGCAATGTACCTGGCACTGTACAGTCAATAGTTATACGTTGCTTTTAGATGAGTGGGTCGCAGTCGCGTGACTTTTCAAAATCCTGTGAGGCGAGATTAGATGTGACGAGGGTCACAATCACACGCATCCAAGGCGGTCACATGTAATTTACCGACAGTGAACTAAATATCTCACACATCGAGGTATTTAGTTCACGGTCAGTAAACAACACGACTGCGACCCACCATAGAGCGGTCCCTACTCCAAAGGGCTTACAAACTGGCAAGGAAGGGGGAGACAAGGGAGAGGTAAACATCACNTTATTAATTATTATTATTATTATTATTTACATAGTACAAGCAATGTACCTGGCACTGTACAGTCAATAGTTATACGTTGCTTTTAGATGAGTGGGTCGCAGTCGCGTGACTTTTCAAAATCCTGTGAGGCGAGATTAGATGTGACGAGGGTCACAATCACACGCATCCAAGGCGGTCACATGTAATTTACCGACAGTGAACTAAATATCTCACACATCGAGGTATTTAGTTCACGGTCAGTAAACAACACGACTGCGACCCACCATAGAGCGGTCCCTACTCCAAAGGGCTTACAAACTGGCAAGGAAGGGGGAGACAAGGGAGAGGTAAACATCACGAGAGACAAGGATAAATTCATTAATTTTAGAAGATGTAGGTGCACGTGGTTAACTTAGTTATAGGGAAGATATTCTGAGTGAGGGAGAGATGGGGAGGATGTAGTTTCACTCATGATGAACCAGGAAAAGTCTGACAGAAGAGGTAGGTTTTCAGGAGGGGATTTGAAATTTGGGAGGGAGGAAGAGGAACGAATGTATGCAGGGATGGAGTTCCAGGCATGGGGGGGAAGCAAGAGAGAAGGGCAAAGACATTTAGAGGACTGAGGAGTTGCAAGCAGGTGAGGGTGGGGACAGAGGAGGAGCAAAGCTCCCAGGCAGGAATGTGGCAGGGTACAAGAGCGGAAGATATGGGGGAGCAAGGCTGAATGCGTTCATGTAGAGGGAGCCAGTGTTGGGTGGAGAGGAGGGGTTGAACGTGGTCAAAGTGACAGGCAAGATGGATGACTTGGCAGCAGAGCAATGAACGGAGACAAGACAGGGGGGAGATCAGAGCAGGGGAGGGCAGTAAGAAGGAAGTTACAGTAGTCAAGGCGAGAAATGACTAGAGCATGAACTAGGGTTTTTGCAGTGGCAGCAGTAAGGAAGGGCCGGATTTTAGCAATATTACACAGGGCAAAGTCCCCTTAGTAGCCGCAATGGCGGCGACGGGGTAATTGTCCGGCCCCATCCATGAGATGGGGACCAAACCGGAAGTAGGAGAGAGCAGCGGAGCGTGTTAGAGTGCTTCTGGCTGCTGGGAATCTGCCCGGCAACAGCGGGCGCGCGTGCACAGAGCTGCCACGCTTTGGAGTTGAGCGGGCTCCACCATCTTTAGGAAGGGCGAAGCCGTTCAGGCCACGTGTAAGCGGCAGATCGAGTTTGGAAGTGAAGCAGTCCACCCACCTCACCTCTAGCACTGTGGTAATTACTGGTTGCCCTTACGGAGCCGAAGGGGAATTTTAGCGACTAGCCTAATTCAAGGGTCACTCATTTCGCCCCTTCAACAGTGCAGAATAGGCTAAATAGGTTTAATTGGATTCTTAATTGGCTACAATTACCAATTCTAATAAGTATTAATCCAGAAAGTGATTCAGATAGGAGAATCTGGAGAACGTAGGTACAGTGAGATGTACGAATTGGAACAATCTGATTGGCAAAATGAATCTCATTAATGGATAATATTTGTCACACTCAGCAGGGGTCCAGTATGCTATAGTAGGTCAAATAGGTTAGGAATTGAAATGAGTCATCTCCTTAAGAGATGGGGAGGTGACACCCAGTGCCAGGCGCAGGCAGTACGCACTGGGGTTATTACCCTGGGAGGGGTATTGCAATTCGGTCAGTAAGTACACGCACAGTCTGCTGACTTAGCGGGTACTCACCTCCTTACTCAAGCCCACAGTTGGGACGCTCCCCCTTTCGGCCAGAGCCAAGGGCTGTCGAAGGGGACCCTTGTTTGTGATGGAGCTGGCACGGGAAGGCACATCCCGGCCAGTTCCGAGTTAATAAGACTTAATTAGCTAGCATACTGGACCCATATTGCGTGTGCAATCACCCACCGTCTTTGATAATTGTTGAATAAAGAGTGTGGCCTGATTTAATCCAACACTTGGTCTCTGTGTCTCATTGGGGGGTGCGGCGACAAGTGGCAGGATTTGGCAACAGCCTGGATCTGAGGCATAAAGGAGGAGGAGTCAAAAATGAATCCAATGCTATGCACCTGAAGAACAGGCTGAATGGTGACACCCTCAATGGAAACTGAGAGGGAAATAGGAGGGGGACGTTTTGGGGGGGAAATGAGGAGTTCAGTCTTGGCCATATTAAGCTTGAGTTAGCGGAAAGATATCCAAGCAGAGATATCAGAGAGCTAGTCAGTGATATGAGACTGAAGCAGATGAGCACAGGGATGAAGAGATAGAGTTGTGTGTCATCAGCATACAGGTGTGTAGCAATCGCAGGGATGGCCTTGCAGTGGCTAAGTGTTGACAGGATCCAGCCCAGATCACTCAAGCAGTCATTCAGAGTCTTTGGGAATTAGTATATTCAGTACTTTTATTAACAGATAGTCACTTATCAAGCCAGGTACCAAACCTCTGGCCAGCCTCATTAAAGGACTCTCAATGCATTATAGTCTTCACAATTCACAAGCCTTTACCTCACAGTCAAAGGCCTAGCCAGGTATCAGTCCACTGACTGGCCAACTCACTCTTAAGCTTCTTTCTTTCTTCCTTCCTTCCTTCCAGGTCCAGTCTCTCCTCCAGCTCTTCAAGCAGCTTCTAACAGGGATGTGCTCCCTTCAGTCTCCTAGAGCAGACTGCCCCACTTTGGCTTGGCTGCTCTCTTATGTAGCTGGAGCCATGTCCCAAACACAGTCACTGCCTGTTGGCAGCCATTTTATATTCAGTCAGCTGCCATTTTAGCTCTTCTTAAAGGCATATCATCCTATTGTGGCTCCACTCTGCCACAAGGTGGAACTGGAAGCCATGAGATTCAATGAGTTTACTCAGAGAAAGAGTGTAAAGGGAGAAGAGAAGAGAAGAGAACCCAGGACAGAGCCTTGGGGAGCTCTCACTGAGAGGGGGAGTGACATAGATGAGGTACCAGCAAGATGAATGCTGAAGGAGCAGTTTGAGAGATACTAAGAGAACCAGTCAAGAACAAAGTCCTGGAAACCAAAGGGGCATAGCAAAACTGGGAGGAGTGTCAAAGGGGGCTGGGCAGGGATCCTGACAAGAGCTGGCTGCACAAGCTGCCTGGATCCCCGCATCTATGTTATTCTACTTTCCTCCCCCAGGTAACTCCATAAAGGGGGACTGCCCTGAGGGCAGCAGTCAAAGCCATTGGCGGGGCGTCAGCGGCTACCCTAACGATTGGGCTTACCATCATGCCACTGCC
>QEPC01000801.1:8933604-8944608 GCA_003113815.1 Sphenodon punctatus | reverse complement strand
GCGGGCATTCTCGGTGGTAGGGCCGCGGCTGTGGAACTCCCTTCCGGAGGAAGCTCGCCTGGCCCCAAGCCTTTTGACATTTCGGCGGAACTGTAAGACCTGGCTGTTTGCCCAGGCCTTTGGGAGGGAGGGGGGGGGGGGTGATTTTTAATCCCCCACCGATTTATTTATTATTGGACTTTGCCCTGTTTTATTGTATATTTTATATTTGTATTTTAAATTGTTTTAATGGTTTTATTGTTGTCAGCCGCCCCGAGCTGCATTGCAGGATGGGGCGGGATAAAAATCTATAAAATAAATAAATAAATAAAATTGCCTTGGGGCAATTTTCCCCATCCAGTTCTTAATTAATAAAGAGTGTGGCCATTGCAATCCATATCATGATGTCCTTGTCTCATTCAGGATGTGCCGACAAAGGGCAAACAACAGTTCCCTATTTACTTTTCCGCCACCGGTCATGATTTTATAAACTGCTATCATATCCCCCACCCCTTAATCACCTCTTCTCCAAGCAAAACAGCCCTTACCTGTTGAGCCTCTCCTCATATGGAAGTCAGTCCATCCCTTTTGTCATCCTTGTTGCTCTTCTTTTAACTTTTTCCAATTCAATTATATATTTCCCGAGATGAGGCAACCAGAACTGCACACAATATTCAAGATGGGGTCATACAAAAGATTTATACAGCAGCATTATGATATTTTATTTTCCCTTTTATTTTCTATTCCATTCACAATAACGCATAGTATTTGGTTTGCCTTTTTGACTGCTGCCACACACTGACCCAATGTCTTCAAAGAACTATCCACAATGACTCCAAGATCCTTCTCCTGAGTGGTTACACCCAGATCAGAACCTTGCATCTTGTATGTCAAGTGAGGTTTATTTTTCCCTATGAGCATAATCATGTACTTACCAATGCTGAATTTCATTTGCCATTTTATCGCCCATTCACCTAGTCATGCAAGATTCCTCCGTAGTTCCTCACAGTCTGCCTGGGTCTTAACTATCTTGAATAATTTGCTGCCATCTGCAAATTTACCCACCTCACTTTACCCCTTTTTCCATATCATTAATGAATGTGTTAAACCATACTGGTTCTGACTCCTGAGGCACCCTGCTGTTTACCTCTCTCCAGCTTGAAAAATGACCTTGAAATTCCTACTCCTTGTTTCCTATCTTTTAACCAGCTACCAATCCATAACAGGACTCTTCCTCTTAACCCATGATTACTTAGTTTGCTCAGGAGTCTCTGGTGAAGGACTTTGTCAACAGCTTTTTGAAAATCCAAATATACTACCTCTATCCACATTCTTATTAACAATTTCATACATTCTAATACGTTAGTGAGACATGACTTCCCTTTGCTAAAGCCATGCTGGTTTTTACCCATCAGTTCCTAGTAATTTCCCAGTACCAATGTAAGACTTATTCTGGCATGACAGTAATTACTAATTTCAGATAATTCCTCACCAACAAAAAATAGTTCTGGTGTGGATATCACCCCAGCATCCTCTGCAGTAAAAACTGATGCAAAGAACTGATTTAGTTTCTCAGCAATGACCCTGTCGTCTTTGAGCGACCCCTTTGTTCCCTGATCATCTAGCACACCAACTGCCTCTCTAGCAGGTTTCCTGCCTCTGATGTCTGCTCCTCAGAGTTGTAAAGGAACCCAATTTCTTTCTGTTTCTTCCCTATGTTTGTTACTGGAATACGCTGCTCTACTACCAAAGGTGGCCTCCATTGGGGATGCCTCTGTCCAAACCACATGCTCCACAGCAACTGTTGGCTTTCTCCCATGTCTTAGTTTAAAAACA
This sequence comes from Sphenodon punctatus, assembly GCA_003113815.1. Classification (NCBI taxonomy): domain Eukaryota; kingdom Metazoa; phylum Chordata; class Lepidosauria; order Sphenodontia; family Sphenodontidae; genus Sphenodon; species Sphenodon punctatus. The sequence goes on along the minus strand of QEPC01000801.1, from coordinate 8,942,793 downwards.
TCTCTGCCACCTTTTTGATTTGTAGTGCTGCCAGCAGTCTGGTTCCATTTAACAACAGAAATGACAAATGCTATGACTCTTCCTTGGCAGCCACTAGTTATACAAGTATCTGAAAAGGGAGGCCTGAGGAACAGTCTGGTTCCATTCTGGTGAAGGTGGAGCCCATCCTGTCAGTATAGGTTCCCGCTTCCTCCAAAGGTTCCCCAGTTCCTAATGAATCTAAATCCCTCCTCCTTGCACCATTGTTTCATGCACATACTGAGACTCTGGAGCTCGGCCTGCCTCTGGGGCCCTGCACATGGGACAGGAAGCATTTCAGAGAATGCTATCCTATCATCGCTATACAGAAAGTCCTAAGCAGGGCCTAGCAGCCCCACCACCACTGTTGCCACTGAATTTCTTCAAAGCCAAAGTCCATAGATGAATAAAGTAGAGCCCTTTTATGACTGATTAGCTGAAATGTTTTCCGATTCAAGTTTCTTTTTCTCTGTTCATTTTCCTTTCTATTCAATAGACTCTTTGATTTAGCATACATTGTGCATTTGTTTGCTATGAATACTATATGCAGGCTCAGGACTACATTCTCAGTAACACTGAACCACAAAAATTGGCCTCATGTTGTCCAATTACATATGACAAATAATAATAATATTAATGATAATAATTTTATTTTTATAGTGTTCCCTTGCCTTAAATGGCACTTGGAGCACTTTACAACCATAAAAATATAAAATATAAACCATTATTATTATTATTATTATTTTATTAATAATTTACATAGATTTCAAACCCTCCCTTCCCAGGTCCAAGTCCAGCACCTTATCCACTACACCACAAATATATTTAAAACACGTTTAAAAGGGGAAGGAAAGAGGGAGGACAATCTACATTAAGGGGAACCAGCAGTGGATCCTAAAAGCACCTATTAATTTATTAATTATTATTATTATTATTATAAGTATTTATATATAGCACCAGAAGTGTACCTGGCACTTTACAGAGAGTAAGATAGACACGGTCCCTGCCCGAGAGCTCACAATCTAAAGACAGGGGTGAGGGGAGACAGGGATGGGGGAACAGAGGGAGAGACAAGGGATGCGACATTCACGAGGATGCAAGAACTCAGGTGCACATTCTTGGCTTGGTTACAGTAAATAGGAGTTTGCAGATAACAGGAAGGGGATAAGAGAATAAATAAGTTTTCAAGTGCTTTTGAAAAGGTCAACTGAGAGGAACGAAGGCGAAAATGCAGAAGGAGCAAGTTCCACCCCCAAAGGGCCTATCACAGCAAAGGTCCAGTTGCCCGCCAACCTAAGACATGATGGAGGGATCCCCAACTGTGGGTGGTTTCCGAGTGCAGGAACCCATCAGTGTGAGGCTCCAGGAGTACGTCTCAAATATAGCCAGGGCCTATACCATTCCATTCAGGGCCCTTAAAACGAGTAGAACAATCTTAAACTCAATCAATCGCTCTACAGGCAGCCAATGTAGAGAAGGCAGGGCGGGCGTAATATAAGACAGAGCTGGTGAACAGAGCACTTCCTAGGTGTCTTTAGACAAACACAGGACTGGCTACCCCCATGAACTACTCCAGGGGTGCACCCCCATGTCTGACTGTGTCCAGCCCCACCTGGCTTGGTTTTAAATGGACCGGGCAGTTGACCCGGCCCATATGCCCCCCACCCCCCACCACATCATAGAGTTGCAGGTGGATCATCTGACACTCTAGGCTGTCACCTGCAACTCTATGGGATTGCCTGGGGCAAGTGCCGGCCCAAGGCACCATCTGCCGGACAGACAGATCACAGCTCTGTGTCAGGCCAGTACCCCGGGCTTGGCCAGCCCAATCTCCTGGTGGTGCTCTGGGATGTTCTGGAGCACCATAAGTGGAGTTCGGCCAGACCTGCTCCACTTCTGCTCCACCTCAACATCTGACAGTCTGCCTTTACACAGACAGGCCACCTGGGGGTAAGGCAGAACCAAGGATATGGTCTGTCTGTTTACTCCCTCTGTTATGACCCAGAATTTTGGAACTTTCTACCCTCCTCAGCCATTAAAAACTCAACTTTATTAGACTAGTGTGCACTCTGCAAGGCTTACCTTTTCTTTTGAGCCTGTGTGGAAAAGGTTGTGGAGTAGGGCTGGCCATGGGGATTCTGGGAATTAATTTATATAGTTTATACATAAGTAATATAGTTAACAAATAAAAATCAGATAATCAACATGACAGAGAAGCGTTGGGAAGGTGGTGAATATAAGAAAATATACCCTGTCAGTTTCTGCTTTATACAACATCCTCAATAGAGGAGAGAGAGCCCACAAATGTTCTAAATTATGAGCAAAGCTATTGGTGGAGCCAAAGTTTACCGTGACAAATTACTATGCAGCACAGATTACTCTTGAGCTAACCTTTGAGCACCTTGGGGTGTCTCCAGTAATTCTGATTAAATAATATATAGCTGAGGGCAGAGGGAGGAAGTTGGGATGAGGAAAGAGTGGAGCTGAGTACCAGGAAATGTTTTTCCTTCTAATGAAGAATGTCTAACCTCTTTCAGTTCTTCCCAGGATGTGATCTTGCCAAGGCTGCCATATTTCATAGGGCTTTCTCATTGTTCAGCTTAGCAACCACTTACGGTGCTGCAGTAAATCATGCTTTTGATTCAGAATTCCCTCTGAGTGTCTGGGTTTGAGGGAAAGGAAGAGGCGGCAAAAGATAATAACTCACTCCTTCAACACTCAAGCGACTTACCCTAGGAAGAATCTCCCTCGGGATCGGATATAGGCAGTGGAGGGTTTCTCCTAGCCAAAGATCATCACAGGGAGGTGGCAATGTGTTTCACGTCCCTAACACTCTCACACTTTGCACCACAGGGAGTAAAGACGGGGAGCAGTGTATGAAGGTGCAGAAGGAGGGGAGAACACGGGGTCCCTGGGGACAACTAGGATAGGGGATGAGGATCAAGACAGTAGGACACACAAACAGTAATGACCCGAGGGGAAAAATAAGGAAAATTCAAACACCAATATACACCCACACTAACCACAATCGCAATAGCTCAACACTCATACACTAGCTCCACCACACACACACTACACACACACAGATCAAGCTCAAAACAATGAAGATAATCACGATCAGAGGGCCAGTCTCTCAGGCATTCACTCCGATCACCAGCAAGAAGCTGAGTTACAAGTGCCTTTTACATGCTTTTCAGATGCTGGAACAGGTGCTCTGAGCACCTGGGCAGGGCGGGACCCAGAGCAGCATCTCCTCGTACCTCCGAGCCCCGGCGCATGAGCACGGGGCTCTCGGCCAGGGCCACATCTGGAGCAGCTTCCTCTGTCGGGGCTTGGCCCTGGCACATGCTCTCTGTGTGTGGAGGCAGGTCCGGCTCTGCTGCGGCCGTGCGCCCACACTATTGGGTACACTGTTTGTCCCTGCCTTATTCTTAGCAGGGACAACATCAGAAGCCCCCTTCCTCAGGTTGCATGGCAAGGAGCGCCCCTTGAACCATCTCCCTGCTGGGCCCCCACCTCATCACCACCACCCCACTCGTCTATGACGGTACCTGGCACTGAGTGATTCTGTCTAGAAGTACATGTCTGTGTTTAGACGTACAGAGCAGATCTACCTCACCCACCCCCACTGCCCTTTTTTAGTGAAAATTATTTATAATCTTGCCAATTTCTCCTTAGTATGCTTTTACAGTATACCACACCTGCCAATATTAAAGAGAATGTGGTTGCTGTGTTGATCCCAGATGTACAAGATGGAGACAAAGTGGTTCATTTTACTGGACCAACTTCTGTTGTTGAAATTAGATGTTCCCTACATTGTATTTCAATGTTTGGAAATGTTAACTACTTTTCTTTCTTGACTTGAACCACTTTTCCTATAGTTCTTTCCCTAATGCTTACAGTTATGTATAGATCCTAGTCTGCATTTATTGTATCATTTGATTTCCCTTCATTGTATTTAAATGTTTGAAACATCAGGATTTTTTTTCAAAACAGCTGCCTTTCAAGTGATTGCTTTCTTATATATAAATGTCCTGCTTTTGCCGAGTCTACAGTTCTGACTTTTTACATGCCTGAGGAAGGGTCCTGTGTAGCCCAAAAGGTCAGTTGCATCCTCTCAGACGTTCATCCAGTAAAAGCTATCTTATGAGCTACTCTCTCCGGTCTAAGGGTGAAAACAGACATGACGCTAACCACCCTTTAACCACCCTTGGTGGTTATTTATACATGTTGCAGGGCTGTATTGGTGCCCTATGCAGCCCTGAAACATGCATAAATAACCACCAAGGGTGGTTAAAGGATGGTTAACGTCATGTGTGTTTTCACCCTATGTTAGAAATTCTATTCCAAGAGCAGCCTGAGGGAACTATTCAAATGAAACACAGGGTGTTTTCAGACGTGATGGGGCTGGTTGGCCCATCACAAAATCAATCTATTGATCCCCCGCCGGGATGACTCTGTCACGCCGTACCAGACGTGCCGGGGGATCCCGGCGGGGAATTGGGGAGGGGCTGCATGGCGCAATGTGCGGCCGCACGGCCCCGCCACCTCCACGCTCCCCGCCGCCCGCCCTCTGGGGAGATGGGAGGGGGGCGGGGCCAATGTCACCGCAGCGTCTGGCTGAATTCGCCACGGCCCAGACTCCCGCCGGTGAGTACGGGCCGTGGCGACCGACCAGACGTTACTTTTCTTTGATCCCCACCGGGATTCATTTTCACCACGCTTCCCGGGGAATTGGTGCGGCTAGCCCGGGAAGCGTGGTTGAAAATGACCACATGTGGGGATTGAGCGTGGCGAACATCTGGCAGCCACCAAACAGACGTGCGAGTCACAGTGGCCACAGGTGGGTATTCACTGTGGTTCACTGTGATCTCGTAACGTCTGAAAATGCCCACAGTTGCTGTAAATTCAAAACTACAATAAGAAAAAAAATTCTACACAATGCCTACAACCTTACTTTCCTACTCACACTTGATTAGCCCCATAGACTTCAACTGGACAACTCTTGAGTGAGTGCCTTGAGGACTGTGGAACTAATTACCAAAATATGTGGTTAAACCCAAGTATTTAATTTAACAAGATTCAGAGTGGGATTTGACAACTACATAGTTGATAACTGTAAAACATATTTACTATCAAATATATGTAAGCAAATTACTTTCCCTCTTCCTTCCACCTACATTAAAATCTTCATGGCACAGTAATTTATTACTGCTCCATCCTGTCAAAATAATTTTGAGGTTAATCTGAAATAACACGTGCAGACTCACTGATATCCTAAGAGGCTTGTAAATTATATTTCCACCAATAAGTCACATTTAGCACTACATGGTATGTGTTAGATTTCTTCCTTGTAGCCCTGCAGCACAGCTGTTGTGTATCAATGCTCCCTTTAAATCCAATGGAACTTTAGCCACTATTTCGGGATGTTAATCAGCACACCAGCTGTGTCCGGCCTGAATGTACCTGGAACAGTCAACAAAAAGAAAGTAATTTTAGCTAGGATAGATAATGCAATTACAAAGAGGTGCAAAAAGACATCAGAGCTTCCTAAAGGCAAGAGAAGTCAAGTAAAATAATTTGATTTGATATGATGGGTAATAGTCAATTAGTATAATGAAATTTCTCTTGTAATTCTCCCCTGCCTGGATGAAACTTTGGACATGATCATCCCCTAAAATCTAAATGAACTCTTTCACTGTTCATGCCCCAGTTCTGAATCAGAAGCATGATTTACTGCAGCACTTTAAGTCGCTGCGCTTAGCTAAACATTAGGGATGGGCGAACAGAATGCAGTTCGGATGTTTGGTCGTTCGGATCAAAACCCGAGTTCTGGTTCGATGATTCAGTTCAGCCGAGTTTGGTTTGGCTGAACTTGGCCGAACTTTCAAAAATAGCGCTATTAAAACCAAGACCAAAACTAAACAGAAACCTAAATGTTGGCCCTGAAAAGACGTTTTTACCACCCCCAAACTCATCCGAACTCATCTGAACACGACCGAACTGTTCGGTGTTTTGAGAGTTCGGTTCGGACGCCCGAATAGACTGAGTTCGGTCCGAACTCCAAACATCCGAACTACATTCGCCCGTTCCTACTAAACATTGAGTAAGTCCAACTCTGTAAAATATAGCAGCACCGGCAAGATCACTTTCTGGGAACATCTGACAGAAAGAAGTTATACATTTCTTCTTTAGAAAGAAGACCTTTTCCCAATACTCAGCTTTATACTCCCTCCACTCACAATCCCTCAACTGTATATTATGTAATCCAAGTTAGTGAAGATATCCCCTCTAGGTGCTCAAAGATTAACTCAACAGTAATCTAAACTATGCATAGTCCTTATTGAAATCTGGCATATCTCTGCACTAGCTGAATTGTCCAGTGGTTTTCAAATTACACACATTGGCTTTTCCAGAAGGATCATTTACTTAAGCTTAAGCTGAACCCAGAGCTGAAATGCTGAAGTATTGGTAAAAGCATAAATACTTGTTACATGTATTGCCATAGTGCCTAGAACCCCCATTTAAATTCTGGACTCCAGTGAATTACATGCTACACAAACATAAGACAGTGACTGCCCTTAAATGGATGCAAGAGTCATACTTAATATCAAGAGTATGCATACAAACTTAATAAATGTATTTGTGACAGAGTCTGAGTCATGCTGCAAGACCAAGGGGAAGGTTGGTTCATGCTGGGCCTTGGAATGGAATGTTGGGGGGGGGGTTAAAACGAGGTGTTCATTTGGAACCAGGAGGGGAGAGAGAAGGTGTGAGTTAGTGAGCTCTCTCCAGAAACAAGTTGTGGAGTGTGGTGTATACAGGGAAGGTAGAAGAAGGCTACCCAAAAAAAGAGAGAAACTGCCCTGAGGGCAAGGGTGTTGGGGAAATACAAGGCTGTGACCGAGGACAGTGGGGTTCCACCATACAACACCAGTCACTGTGAATTCGGAGGTCTCTAGAGGAAAGATTGAAGCTGTCATCCTTATGCCACGGATTAGCACCTGTGAGTACCTAAACCAAGTGCTGGACATTGCTCCATCTGGGAGTGGGAAGTCTTTGGTGACCAGAGCTCACTGGCACATCTGGTGAGCAAGGACCACCAGACTGAATTCTATTTTCTCTAATCCACATCCCTATCCATGTATGGTTTATCGAACAGTTCATTTACCTCCTTAAGTTGAAATCCTCAGTGTTTTAGCCTCCTTTGTTTTGGGAGGAGCTTAGAGTTCTCTGCATGGCCATCCCGTCACAGTATTGTACAGACATGAGTAAGACATGTTAAGCACCATGCTGAAATGTGTTGTACAGAGTCCAACAATGTAGTTATAATCAAACTGCTTGACTGTGACAAATAGCCATATATAGATCCAGTAATTATTCCTTAAAACTATTTAGAAGTGTAGGTGTGGCAGGACTAGGTCACAAGATGGCACCTACCAGGAGATAAAACCCAAGATGGCCACCACAGGAAGTGACTAAGCTTGGAGCAAGGCCAGCACTATACAAGGAAGCCAGCCCCAGGAAGAAAGGCAGTCTGTTCCTGGCCAGTAGAGAGGACACGTCTCCTGGGAGGCTGTTGGAGAAATCTGATTGTGAACCTGAGGCCTGAGTGAAATGCCGGTGAGCCAGTCAGAGGACTGTTGCCTGGCTGGGCATTATTGTAAAGACTGAACACTTTACAGTGTGACACTGAAAGTTATAAGGGACTGAGTTATGTTAAGGGAATAAACTGTTATGCTAATTCCCAAGTATGACTAAGCAAGTGAATGGTGTGGATCCTGACAACACTTACCCCCATGGTGAAGTGGGGCTCTGCTACAAAAGGTGGAGAATGTGGGCATGCCTTGCTGGCCACCAAGCCAGTGATTCCCCAAGGTGGTAAGACCCTGAGCAGGGAGTGTTGGGGAGGAGTGTGCCCTGAAGGGGGAGCTCCAGGAGACAAAACAGCTAGAGGACTGGGCCTAGATGCAGTGTAATAGCATGGCGGAAGATTGACCTCACACTAGGAGGACTGAGCCCAAGGAAGGATTGTGCCCAATGGCAGACAGCAGAGCAGAGACATAAAAAGGAGCTTGCTCAAGGATTCGGGCCTCTAGTGGGCTGGAGCCAGCAGGCTCATCCCAACCCCCCAGCATGATGTGGATCCCTGTAAGAAGAGAGAGAGAGAGCCGGAGCAGCAACAGAGACTTCAAAGTGGCAGAGCAGAACAACATACCCCACGAGCAACTCCCCAACAGAGACAGATGGCATAGGAGAACAGGTACTGGGGTGTTCCCAAATGGCAAACCCTGAGGGAATGCTACTGTTGTGGGCAATGGGAACACTTATGCAAATAGGGCCCTGATGTAACTGAAGGGAGCTACGCCAGAGAGAGAACCCCAAGATTGTGCTTTACCTGTGGGCAAGAGGGACATGTATGGAGCTATTGCCCCATTGGGAGATATACAAGGAAATGGACTCAGAAAGGCCCAAGAAAGAGAGAGATTGGAAATGGGATTCAGGATGATAAATATGCAAATGTGGCCTGCTGTCAGGCTGGGGGAAAGGACTACAGGTGAAGCAGCCCTTAGAGAGAAGGGTCTGCTGGGCCTGTAACAAGGAAGGGTACCTGAAGAGAGAGTGCCCAGACAGAAAGAAGCCCATAGAGAGAAGGATCTGCTAGGCAGGTAACAAAGAGGAGCATTTGATGAAAGATAGGGATGGGCGAACAGATCGCGGTTCGGGTTCAGTCGTTCGGTCTGGCTGCGTTCGGTTCGTCTGCGTTCGGTTCGGCGGTTCGGTTCGGCTAGTTTGCCGAGTTTGGGTTCGGCTATTCGGTTCGGTCGTCCGAACAGGCTGTTCGGCTAGGCTGTTCGGCTGTTCCGTTCGGCCATTCGGGAAATGTTGTTATGAGTGTTTTTTTTGTTTTTATATGGGTTTTTTGTGTTTTATTGGGTTTTATATGGTTTTCTTTTGTTTTTTATTTGGTTCTTTTGTTTTTATATGGGGTTTTTTTTTAGTTTTTTTTTTAATCTAATATTATATATATCTATCTACACTAAATCTAACTGCTATTAAATATTCTAAATGCTATGAACTAAATGGATTATCTAATAAGTACACAGACCTACTCCTACAAACACTAAAACTAAATCACTAACGCTATCTCTATCACTAAGCTAACTCCTA
>QEPC01000801.1:8872326-8920227 GCA_003113815.1 Sphenodon punctatus | reverse complement strand
CTTGGTGATCATTTATGCATGTTGCAGGGCTGTATTGGTGCCCTATACAGCCCTGCAACATGCATAAATGACCACCAAGTGTGGTTAAAGTCTGGTTAGCATCATGTCTGTTTTCACCGAGAGAGTTGTCCTACTGGAGTCCCATCCACTTACTGGATGCGATGCTAGTAGGAAAATCTCTGTCTCCAAGTGGCAGGGTTGTACTCAGCAGAAAGGAGTTCCCCAGTGTAAACGAATGTTCTGCCCATCACATCTTAATGCTGAAAACTCTTTGTTGCTGGATTTTTGGAGGCTCCACCTACAGTGTACAAGCCCCTCCCTAGAGCTCTGCCAGCCATAAGGTTCCATGCAGCGCTTAGATGGATGCCAGGGACGGGCAGGCCCCTCCCTCTTCCGTAAGCCCCACCCCTTCCTTAAGCTCCGCCCACTTCAGGTTTTTGGAGCAAAGCATGCGCGCACATTAGGGGCCCATAACTAAGGCTTGAACCCGGGCCCTTCTCAACCTTGCTACGCCCCTGCCCTCAATACCTCTGTGTGGCCCCAAACATGACTGCTTCTAGGGAGTCCCTGAAGAGGTGGGGATGGGACCACAAGAGGCCCTGCATTTTATCTTTCTCCTGGGTCTTACAAATTCCACGGTTGGCCCTAGTGCAAAGAATTAGGCCCATGTGTCCAGCACGAATCCTAATCATAGGATTATCCTTCTAGATGGGAATGAACCTTGATTATTATTTTTTTAACTTCTATTTTTTTTTCTTTATTTGATGATGAACTAAAGCTGAGATTACATTTAGAACTGGTTAACTCAATGATTTTTCTAATATTTGGTGTGAATTTATATTGTGACAAATTTCAAGAATATTGTAGCTGAGACTAATCTAACCGTGTGTGCGTACCTAGATAGAGATCTATCTAGATGAGGGGCTAGATGATGGATGTATGGACAAGCAATTCTCCTTGGGATTTTTCCTTGTTCTGTATTCACTAGATTCCATAGTATGCTTTTCCTGGACTTATCCTTCCTCCTGCCATTGTGGCAAGTGGTCCAGCCCCAGCTCAAGGTTATTGCAGGATCAGGGCCCAAACTTATATTTTTGGCATCCCTCCGAGTCCTGACTTCTCCAACTCTGGCTGTCTCAGTCCTTCGGGAGATGTTACCAAGGTCCAGTGTAGCAATCCCCATGGGTCCTCACTCAGGCCTCTGCCCAAGGAGTTCAGTTCGGAGTGCAGCAGACCCACTTCCAGAGGTGATAGTCTTTTTGGGTCAGCTGTTTTATAAAATTTTATTTATTTATTTATTTATTTCACTATTTTTCTACCTCACACCCTCCCTGCTCACAGAGCAGTTTTGGTGTCTCCCTCTGACAGGTCCCTGGCCCATTCCTGGTCTTCTTGCACTGTGTTGGGTCTTTGTCCAGGCTGCTGGCATTTCCCTCTTGGGTTCCTTGTCCAGTCCTGGTGTCTCCCTCATGTCCCCTAGCTGACCCAGTGAGCTGCCAGCTCTGCCACCCCCTGAAGTCCCTCTCAGGCACTTCTGATTTCGTGACAGTGTTCTAAGCCTGCCTGGGCCTAGTCCTGCAAGGATTTAACCGAGCACACTGTCGCACATCCCTTTTGTACAATGAGTCTTCCAAACACCAATTAAAGCAGATGAGTGAGACATCTGTAGAAATGCTTACAGTGACAGGTGGTTTTGTGGCTTCATGTAGGGTGGAAGGTCTGAGAAGGCAATTTTTTCTTCCCTCTCACTCACAGTCCCTTCTCAAGTTTGCCTCTGTGTACCAACTTTTATGAAGCTGTTAAAACCTGGTGTTCATTTGACCAGTTTAGGCCTCCAGGGCACTTTCTGATGAGACGGGATGTGCAGCCTCTGGCTCCGCTGGGAAATCCAGGAGTCAAATGACACACAGCTTCTGTCTCATGGGAAGGGTGGATGTGTGGATATTTGTCAGCAAACATGCACATCCAGCAGAGTAGTGAAATCCTACTCTGCTAGACGCACGTTTACACTTCCGCCCTTCCCACGAGATAGACGGTGGGCGTCATTTGACTCCCAGACTTCCCCACGGAGCCAAAGGTTGCGCATTCCATCTTGTTGGAAAGCTGTTACCGACAAGGAAGGATTGAGAAAAATCCAAGAAAAATATCTCTGAACTCTTAAAAAGAGAGCCTTGAGATGCTGAGTGAGGAGTTAGTGAAAGATTTTGTATTCCCAGAGTTAATTCTGAGCTAACACTTAAAAAAATATTTTCAGGACAGTGGGTGCAGCCACATGAGTGGGTGGGATTGATCCCCCACACATCCTGACATGGCCAATCACAGCCACCACACTTTGGAGCCAGCCTGGAGATCAGGGCCCATGGTCTGACCCCTGTGGGGAAAGCAGACAGGCTGCTGTCGGAAAGCATGGGCTACATGCGCGGGCACCCAGCTCCACCCCACCATGCCCCAGGCCATGATGTGGCCACATGGAAACAACGACAGTACCCACCTCTCAAAACTTCACAGCAGGCCTCGCCATGGGGCGGGTCAAATGGAGTCCAGGCCCATGAATGGTGACTCAGTCATTACCATGATTTAGGCAGCTTTACCCCACTTTGGGTAAGGTTACTATGCGCTGCGTCCCTGGGTTTTTTCCCCCGAGGATACAGGGCATAACAGCCAGCTGCCTGCGCTGCCCTAAAGCAGAGTGAACATCTGGTGGCCACTGGGCATACAAGCCACTACATCACATAGCAATGGTGCCTGAATTGGGGTAAGGCTGCCCAAATCGCGGTGGTACCATGTCGTGTGGCTGTACCCTATGTGTTTTGAAAGAATTATTTGATTCTGTAACAAATATATTAGATTTTCTATGTACAAAGCTGTTTACATTGGAGGGGGAAATAGAATACGCTGAGGAAGAATTGAGACAATGCAAGAAAAAGATCAACCAAAATACATTTAAATGGGAATAAAAATTTAAGTAAACCCACACGTGGTGCCATAAACAGACTGGTTCCCAAGATAAGGCACAAAATACAGGTATTTTGTTTATGCCTGGAAGGAAAGTGAAAGTCTAAGGAATTCAGGCAGTCATTCATTATTTGCTCAGAGATGGCCATGAGCTTGGTTTATGATGTGGTCCTCAACTCCTTTTTGACTTTCAATTGATAAGGTTTATTCAAATATATGCCAAAAACAAATGGAACCACAATCGCCTTGGTCATCACAGGGAACAGAGTGAAGGACATTCAGAGCTAAACATAATCCTCTTCAACTTGAATGTATGAGTAAACTCAGCTAAACTAAACAGTAAGGCTTCTGAGCAAACACAAGGCAAATTAAGAGTGTGCTCAGACGTCACAAGAACTTCCAAGCCCCCAGGGTAGCACCTTGGAGTTGCCTCAAGGTCTATTCAGTGTTGATTTTCATGATGTATGAATGGATCTAATGTGTGGTGGTAACCCTAAAGTGGGCCACAGGAAAAGCATCCCAAATATTTTCCACAGGGCTTTTAACCTTGGATCAGTCACTTCCAGATTGCCATAAGGTAGATCCATATGGATGTCACAAACATTTCTGTCATGTGATAACCCTCCTGCTGTGGTGAATTCTTGTAACATCTGAGCATGGCCTAGTTGTTTAAGCTTGAGCAGCTAGAACAGAATGTTCATCGACATAAGTCAAAAGGGCCCAACTTTCTCTTTGTTGATAATAAGCCTAGCTGAATCATCAGGACAGATGGCATTTTAAGAGAGGGCTTAAGTGCCTTCTGCGGGATCAGGCTGGCATTGCATCTGTATTCAGCCTAAGCACAGTGTGTCAGGAAGATCACCGTCTTTACTTTGCCCTTGTGGGAGGCGGGGGGAGTTAAAATTTTCAACACAGAATATTTACCAGCGTATGCCACTTCTTTTGGAGCCTCAGCTCTCCAGCTGACCTTGGGGAGCAAAGACCTTGGCAGCAAAAACCTTGTCTGTACGTTCTCACCATTCTGTGGAAGTGGAATGGGGCTCAACCATTGTACTAGACTTAAATCCTAGCACTGGGACGCCTGCAGTCTTCTTAAGACTATGAAGATGGATGGATGGATGGATATCAAACCTCACTGTAACAAACTTGCCAAATGAACCCCAGTTTAGAACAAACTCAACTTCAAGCACTGTTTCTATCAACTGGATATTGCCACACCCTTACAGTGAACCACCTGATAAAATGAACTCTTTCTCTGGTCCCATGCAGGGTTCATTATACTAAATGAATACTGTAGTATATCCCCCATTTTAAATATGCAGATGGTAATGTGGCTCTAGCAATTCAACAAGTGTGTTCTTTATGAACGCATGGACAGGAATTCTCTCTTACTCCAATATTCAATGCAGTGTTCTGTAAATCAGTTCAAAACCTAAGTAGCCACAGCCAGGGCTGGCCCCAGGGTTTGTGAGGCCATGTTTGGTGTGGGGCCTAATTTGCATAATTAGACCCCACCTAATTGTGCAAATATGTAAATTTACATATAATTTACTCCCTCTGGACAGGAAGGATTCCCATTCTCCTACCCTCCGAGCAACCATGAAGAAGCATGGCCTCCCCCATGCTTCTCCCTCCCTCCCCCCTATGGTTTGGCACCCCTTGATTGCCTTACCTGGCGCTCAGTCAAGTGGCCATAGACAAGCATGGCCTCCCAATGCTTCCCCACCCACCCAACCTCCCCAGCCGAGCATTTACCACCACTCCCCAGGAGTGGTTCTACTGCAGGGACAGCCGGGCGGGCAGTGAGGCAGGCACAGAGAGACTGACTGAGTCTGTTGACTTACTAGGGGAGCGGGGTGAGCTTAGCCAGCCTGGCCTCTGGGGCCTGTTGCTTCTTGCTGCCGGTGCCACCTGTGCCTTGTGCACGTACGTGGTGCGACTGGTTCAGAAGCGCTGCTATCAACCACACAAGATGCCCAAAATGCAGCCAGCCTATTAAGCACATTATGCCATGAAAAGAGACATATATATAACCAGTTCATTTGTGCCCCCACCCGCATATAATCAATTCACGTTGCCCCCACCCATAACCATTTCATTTGCACCCACGGGACAGCATGAGTTGATTATATGGGGAGCACAAATGAACTGGTTATGGGGTGGGGGTTTAAAGACAGTATTCCTGTTAGCAATAACTTTATTGCTATTGAAGAGTTAGTGAAATAGCAGCCATAATAATCTCAGAACCATGTTTGCAGATTTTCCAAGATAGAATAGATATTGCTTTACATCCTAAGTTTTTACCTAAGATAGTATAAGTAAGACAGTTGTGAGAATGTGGCCCTTTTTACACAGGTCTAGCCATGAACATGCAGATTTCTGCGTGTTCATGGGTGGGGGAGCCCTCTGTGAACGACACAGTGCATATGCCCATGGTGATTCAGGGGTGCATGCACGCGCCTGCCTAACACGCATCCCCACTCACTCACACACACACACACCCCACTCATCCCCACACACGGAGCAACCGGGGGAAATGGTGGTTGGTTACTCTGTGGGTGCGGATGAGTGGGGGGTGAGTGGGGATGTGTGTGCGGCTGTGTGCACGCCCTGCCCACGCACCCCCCACCTGGCAGAGCCATGTAAAAACGGCCTGTGAGAAGCCACTTGAAGAAGAACAGAAGACTGCTGCCTTGTAAACAAGGTTCTTCAAGATGGCTGTAAACATTCTCACAACACCCACCCTTCCAGCCCTGCATGCAATTTTCTTATATTTCTAGAAAGGGTTGGAAGGAACTGTTATTCTTGGGGGGGGGGGTTGCTTTTTATACTAGAGAAGCTCGAGACCATCACATGGTCTATTATTTGAAGAGAGTGAGCATGTACAACCCAGTTGTGAGAATGTTAGATGCCATCTCGAAGAACCTTCTTTACAAGGTAACAACCTTCTGATCACTCTCATGGGGAGGAATTGTTTGTAAACAAACCGCTTTATCTCCCAGTCCAATGGTGTGTCCCAGTGTCCCTCTACTGCTGCTGCAGTAGCAGCAGCAGCACTACTAGCAGGCAGAGGCAGGTGAGGGATGGGGACCAGAGCCAGGGATGGGAGGCAGAAGAACTTATTGAGGGAGAAGCTGGCTGCAGCCTGCCTCCCAGCCAGGCAAGCGTGGTGCCCCAGCTGGCTGTGGGGCCCCTACTGGCCGCGGGGCAGCTGCACATGTGGCACGTGTCTGGGGCCGGCCCTGTGTGGATCTTACAGAGACTTACCCAGGCCAGGTCCATGCTATTACAGGGACACAGACTTAACAATGCAATTCTCAAGCTGGTGAGTGCTAAGTTGCTAACACTAACTTGAGTCCCACTCCCATCCATGCTAAGTGCCAGTGCTAAACAGCTTGAGGATTGTGCTGTTAGCAGGCTATGAAAACATTATCCAGAATGTCCTGAATCTATAAAATGGAGAAAATCCCATCAGTGCCCCTATTTCCATCTAATCATCTGATAAGGGTGAGCTCCCCCCCCCTCGCACCCCACACCCCACACACACACACATTTGAGCTTGTCTTTATGTCAATGATTTATTTGCAGGTTCCTTAGGCTTGTAGAATTCTTGCCCAACTCTAAATAATGCAAGCATGGCTTTAGTGATGTGTAGTCTGTTGGCAGTGCACCAGGTGAGAGAATGAGCAATCTGATAATTGGGGCCTTGGGGAACATTTTTTTAGCATTGTCTATTTCTTAAAGATTTCATTTTCCGCTTTTCCTTATTTTTTCTTTGAGGAATACTATATAGAGATTCTCTATAGAGAATGTTCAGAAGAGATCTAAGCCTTTAGAGCCATTCTACATGCTTCTGTATTATAAACCCTGGGCTCATTAGTATGTACCAGAAAGAATTGGATTTGATTGTGTAGATAGCCATGAAACAAGAACTTGGGCAATCTAGAAATCCTAAGCCACCATCAAACACTGTTCTAGTAAAGCACAATCTTATGCAGTGCAAAAATAACCACCCATAAATTAATGAAACAGAATTACTGAGAATTGAAATGCACAAAAGTTGGAAACAATTCCCATAGCAAAAAAACCTCAGACCCTTTAAGGAATTTTGGACTTAATTTTCCTCGTGGGCAGCACATTTCATGACCTCCTAGGCAGGCTTCTATGGAGAACTGGAGTGAAGTGCCATCTGTATGCTGATGACACCCAGCCAACACTCTCTCTTTCATCCAACCCAGGCCCTGCAGTCTTGGTGCTTACCAGGTGCCTGGAGGGTGTTGGGGACTGGACAAGCCAATTCAAACTGAATCCAGACAAGACCAAGGTGGTAATGGTTGGCTGGTCTCGTGACCTGGGGGGATGTAGGAACCTCTGTTGTTGATGGTGTCCAACCTCCTTTGGTCACTCAGGTTTGTAGCCTTGGGGTGCTTTTGGATCCAATGCTGTGCCTGGATGGCCATGTTGTAGCGGTGGCCAGGAGTGTCTTTCACCAATTTCGTCTGGTGAGAAGGCTGCAACCTCCTTTATCAGACTCTGATTTATAGGGGTGGGACTATCGGTATTGGATTAATCCAATAATACCAATAATGGGTGGTATTGGATGAATCCAATAATACTGATAATTGTCGGTATCGGAATATCAGATTTTTAACATTGCCTGTTTTTATCGGATTTTTAACATTGCCCATTGAAGTCAATGACTGCAATGTTAAAGGTCCAATAAAATGACAATGCTAAAAATCCAATATTCTGATACCGAGAAATCCGATTATCAGGACATCCGATACCAATAAATCTGATAGTCCCCTGAAGTTCCACCCCTGCTGATTTGGCCACTGCTATCCATGTCTTCATAACCTCAAGGCTAGATTACTGCACTGTTCTCTACGTGAGGCTGCCCTTGAAGATGGTTTAGAAGCTTCAGTTGGTGCAGAATGCGGCAGCCCACCTTCTGTTGCGGGTGGTTCACTAGGAGGACGTTACACCAGTGCTCCGAATCTTCACAGGCTGCCAGTAGCATTCTGGGCACAATTCAAGGTGTTGTGTTTGACTTATAAAGCCCATGGCTGTGCAGGCAGCCTGCCCTCATAGCAACCATACAGTCCCATCAAGTGGAGCCGTTCTGGGTGGTGATGAGGTTGGTTGGTCCACCGTGTCTCTGTCTGGAATCAGTCATCTAAGGCCTGTTATGACATGTTTTTAGCATACTTTGCTGATAAAATTGCTCGCATTGAGCACGACTCTGACTCCATTTTGGAGGCAATGGCAAAATCAGAGGTTAGAAATGCTCTGCCTGATCATGTTTCATGGGATGAGTTTCAATTGGTGACACCTGCCGAGGTTGCAACTGTCCTGGGGTCTGTTCAGGCCACAACTTCTGAGTTAGATCTATGCCTGTCCTGGCTGGTTAAGGCCTCCAGGGAGACATTGGTGCTGGTGCTCATGGAGGTGGTTAATGCCTCCCTTTGGGAGGGGAGGTTGCCGGTTTGTATCAAGGAGGCTGTGGTCCAGCCCCTCCTCAAGAAACAAACTTTTGATGTTGACGCTCTGGTGAGCTAATTGGCCTGTCTCTAACCTACCCTTTTTTGGGAAGGTTATTGAATGGGTAGTGGCCCGTCAGCTCCAGACTCATCTGGATAGTATCAGTTTTCTTGATCCCATGCGGTCAGAATTTCATCCAGGTTATGGCATGGAGACGGCGTTGGTGGCCTTGGTCAACGACCTCCTGGTAGACTAGATAGGGGTTATATGAGCCTACTGGTTCTACTAGATCTATCAGTGGCTTTTGATACCATGAACCACAAGATGTTGGTGACTCGCCTGTGGGACCTGGCCGGGGCGGATGGGTCTGTTCTGCAATGGTTCCATTTCTACCTCATGGATAGGTCACAGAGAGTGGTACTAGGTGACTGTGCATCGTTAGCAGGGTTCCATTCTGTCCCCTCTTGTTCAATGTGTATATGAGGCTGCTTGGGGAGGTTGTGTGCAGCTGGGGGTTTGTTGTCACCAATATGCAGACACCCAGCTGTACTTATCTTTTTCAACTGACCCAGGTCCTGCTGTCTCCTTGCTGTCCCAGTGTCTGGCCACTGTGGGGCACTAGATGAGGTTGAGTTGATTGAAACTAAATCCTGACAAGACGGAAGTAATGCTGGTGGGGGGGAGTCGGTGATCTGGGAGATGGGAACACCCCTGTCATTGGAGGTGTTTGCCCTCCCTTGGTTCCATCTGCGTGGAGTCTGGGGTGCTCCTGAACATGCAGATGCACCTGGATCTCCAGGTGTTGGCTGTGGCCAGGGGCGCTTTTTACCAATTACATCTGCTGAAGAGGCTCTGCCCATATGTCTCAGCTGCTGACCTCGCCACAGTTATCGATGCATTTATTACCTTACCTTGAGACTGGACTATTGCAATGTGCTCTATGTGGGGCTGCCCATGGTGATGGTTTGGAAGCTGCAGCCAGTGCAAAATGTGGTGGCCCACATTCTTACTGGGACGGGCCGCAGGGAGCACATACAACCAGTGCTCCAAGCATTACGTTGGCTGTATATTGTCTTCTGGGACCAATTCAAGGTGCTGAGTGATTTTGACCTTTAAAGTCCTTCATGGCTTGGACCCTGCTTACCTGAAAGATCATCACACACCTTGGGATCCAGGGTGGCCTCTACGGCCATCTGGGGCACCCTCCAGGACATCCTGCGTTATTGGTAGGTTCAGAATGAGAGGTAGGCATTCTCGGTAGCCACCCTGTTGCTGCAGAATGCCCTCCCAGTGGAGGTTTGCCTCAGCCCGGATCTCTTGACATTCCGGTGAAACTGTAAGACGTGACTCTTCCATCAGGTGTTTGGAAGGGGGAGATGGAGGGTGGGATGGGTTAAGTGGGATCTGGAAGTTTGTTTTTTTCCCCACCGATCAAGATTAGTTTTAGACTGCTACTTTGGATTTTATAATTGCTGTATTTATGTATATTTATATTTTTATAAAGTATTGTTTTTACTAAATTTGTGTTTGCAGCCCTGAGTCGCCTGCGTGCAAGAGGGGTGGGGTATAAATTGAAGAACATAGCAAATAAATAAATGACTTGGGTGCCAAGTATCTAAAGGATCACCTCTTCCCTTATGTTCTGTTGCAGCTTCCGAGATTGACTGAGGATGCCCTGTCGTGAGTACCAACTGCCTGTGAGGTTTGTACAACAAGTGCATGTAGAGAGGTATTCTCTAGGGCTGGGTGAACGCAGTTTGGAAGTTCGGAGTTCAGTCCGAACTCAGCCTGTTCGGATGACCGAACCCGAACCCAAATCCAAACCCGAACGAACTGAACCGAACCTGATTCCGAACCCCAAAATGACCGAACAGTTCGGATCGCGTTTGGATGAGTTCAGGTGGCAAAAACATGTCACTGGAAGGCAAAACAAGACAGGGAGAGGGAGTCAGCTGAGGAGCAGACTTCCAGGCACCAGGGGTGGAGAGGCTTGGAGTAGCAGCCAGCCTGTCCAATCACCATCACTTTTCTCTTCAGACCACATGGGATGGGCGAACGCAGTTCGGAAATTCGGAGTTCAGCCCGAACTCGACCTGCTCGGACAACCGAACCCGAACCCAAACCCTGACTGACTGAACCAAACTTGATTCCGAACGTCGAAATGACCGAACAGTTCGGTCAGTTCGTATCACGTTTGGGTGGCAAAAGCGTGTCGCTGGAAGGCAAAACATGACAGGGAGTGGGAGTCAGCTGAGGAGCAGACTTCCAGGCACCAGGGGAGGAGAGGCTTGGAGTAGCAGCCAGCCTGCCCAATCACCATCCCTTTTCGCCTCAGACCACTAGCTTCACAGTCTGTGATTGGCCACGGGCTAGACTGCATGGAGCTAATGGGGCTTGCGGTGAGACAGGCGCAGCAAGAAACAAAACTGATTGCCTCCCCCCTTCCCAACACCTTCTGAGCTAGTCACTGTTCCTGACAGCAGGCGTTTCAGAAGGCTCCCTCTCCCAGTTTTTGTTCCTTCCTATTCTTAATCCATTGCCATCCTCCTCCTATTTCACCCATCCAGCCCATTTACCTCCATATTTTCATTTATTTAGATTATATTAGATAGATTTTGGTGTTATTTTTGTTTTTACCCCTCCCTGTGTTCCCTGTGTTCAATCTTCCTCCCTCCCCCCTCCATTGAATCCTTTCCCTCTCCCTCTCTCTATATATATATTCCATCCCTGATTCCCTTCCCCTGTTTTTTTATTCATTTAGAGTAGGATTATTAGATTGATTTATGTTTCATCTCAGTTTTGTACCCCTCCTTGTATTGTTTGTGATTCCCCCCCATCCCATATATATATATATATAGAGAGAGAGAGAGATTAGATATAGTAGACAGTTGTAGGAGTTAGCTTAGTGATAGACATACAGCATTTAGTGTTTAGTTTCAGTGTTTGTAGGAGTAGGCCTTTGTACTTATTAGACAAATAATCAATTTAGTTGATAGCATTTAGAATAGTTATAGCGGTTAGATTTAGTGTAGATAGATAGATATAATATTAGATAAAAAAATTAAATTAATTTTTTTTTTTAAATAAATAAATAAAAATACAAAAACATTATTTTGGAGGGAGAAATGGAGAAGGGAAGGAGAGGTTGGTCTGCTGTCCGTAGGGGAGGAAATGGGGCACGTGCCAGAGATGGAAGGGGCCATGCCAGAGGAGTGACAGCAGGCAGCAGCAGTAGCCCAAGCACACCACCACACCCCAAACTCAGCAGGCCTGCTTTAGGGCAACAGGCTTCAGTGGCTCAGCATCGCCTCCTGGCAGTGTCCTCCTCCACTGCCACGCAGGGCACTGGAAGGCCTGCAGGACTTGAGACTGCGTCTGTCTCTGCTGCTGCTGGTGCTGGAGCAGGTGCTGCTTCCAATGTTCCCACAGGGCCACCAATGTCCCCCACTGTCGAGGCAATCCCCAGCAGTCCAGAGCTGGTAGATCCCACCCCGGTTGCTAGAAGCAGGACCCAATCCCCGGGCAATGTCAGTAGGGAGAGGAGTAGCAGCAGAAGCAGCACTAGCAGCTACAGAGGGGGGCACAGGGAGAGTGCCAGCAGCATGGCGGACACGGGAAGTCTAGACTCAGGGTCCCAGTACTCCCCTTTATGGATGGCAAATAGAGAGACCCTGGCTGGCACGTGCAAATCCTGCCCTTCTTTGGGTGGTAGTAGTGATGGCAACTTAAAGTACCCTTGCTGGCACATGCAAATCCTGCCCTCCTTGGGGTGTTAGGAGATGCTAGGGATTGCAACTAGAAAGGCCCTGGCTGGCACGTGCAAATCCTGCCCTTATTTGGGGGTGCATAGGGAATGGGATGGCAACTGGAGAGTAGAGACCCTTGCTAGCCTGGCACACGTTTGGGTGGGGGAGCTGCTCATGCTCCTGACTGACTGCTGGAAGAGCCCCCCACACTACAGTACCCTCTCTCTCTCTGTGGCAGACATCCGCTGCTACGCGCTGATGCCCACTGTTTGTGCCTGACTGATGCCCACCACCCATGCACCCACCCGTACGCCAGTGAGCTCACTCTAACGGATAGAGCCCTTCTTGTCCTCAAAGTAAAAAAAAAGTTTACAAACCTGGCAGCACCTCCTGTGCCCGTCGCTTGCTCCTCATCTGAGGAGCCGGCCACGGCTCCTCCTCCAAGAGCATCATGTTGGCCCCCAGCCGTGGAATCAGCACAACAACCTTCTTCATTTTTTTTTTTTAAACACGCAGCCAACCAAAACACACAGTCAGTCACCCACCACACACCAACACTCACCAACCAGCGAAACAACACAGCCAAACCAAACACAAACAGCCAAAACACACGAACCAAATAGCCACCCAGCCAAACACATACACTTTCACCATACAGCTCCACACGCACTCGAATTTCCAGTTTCCGGTGTGATCACGCGCTCTCATGATACTTTTTCCGAATGCCCGAACCGAACTGAACACGACCAAACCGAACAACCAAACCCAAACTCAGCGAACGAACCAAACACCCGAACCAAACCGAGCCGAGCCAAACGGCCGAACCCAAACCACAACCTGTTCACACATCCCTAGTGTTCTCAGTGGCTGCTTCACAATTATGGTACACTCTCCCCTTGGAGGTCCATTTGAGCCTGCTGAGGTGGGCTGGGATAGGACTTGGCAGGATTGGCAGGAGGGGTTAGGGAGAGGTTGGAGAGTAGGGGGTTTAGGAGTTTTTAACTGTCTTGCTATGTTTGTTTACATGTTTCTATGTTTCATACTCTTTATATCTTTGTAAGTCGCCCTAACGCTTTATGGGAAGGGCAAGGTAAAAAATTGAACAAATAATTCTTGAAAAGCCAAGAAAAACTACTGGGTAAAATTATGTGTCCCAGTTGTGGCAGCTTTAGCAGACTGTAAAGTTTCTACAACCAGGTCATCTATGCCCAGAGATGTAAAGGTCACTCGCTTGCACATGCTCTGCCCCTAAGAGCACACATTAGTCCTACTGGCCCTAAGGGCTACTTCTGTAGCAATGTGTGAAGCTGAAAACAGCTGGAATCTATATTCTGGTGTAAACACCGGTCTTGTAGTGGCACATCTGCTCTTAAAAATAGTACAAAATTATGAATGAACATGAACAATTTGGACTGCAAGTGGCAGCAACAAACATAGTACTGCTTTTTTCATGCAGCTTTCAAGTTAGAATCAGTACAAATTTACAGATGTAACGTGCCCTTAAGATTAAGAACACTTCTCCAGTCATTGAAGTCAATGCCGAATCACCCATTGATTTTAATGGAGGAGCGGATTGTCCTGCTAGTGATGCTAAATGCTCCTCCTCCACTCTGTTCCAAACCTTGATTGGACACTGAGGTACTTGTTCAGAAGCTACTGCAGCTGTACAGCCAGCTGTGTGGATGTAAAACAAGCTTTGTGGTCTGAAACAATAGCTATGTGCACCTATGCAAAATTGGTTCGGTGTATATACTGATCTAAAGTAAACTGGCACACACATTAATTTGCCAGTGTAGATAATTCCATAAACTCGCATTAATGCTGCCTTTGTGGCACTGATGTATGTCTGTAAAGGGGACAACTGAGTGAGTTTAATGCCTAAAGCCAAAATATCTCATATCTTGTATTGCAGTATTTAAGCGGTCTTTTTTATACTGTAAACTTTGAGTGAAGACTTGCTTTTTCATGTGTACCTTGTCCAAGCTAACCTATAGCAGTGTCATGCAAAGTAGTGCAGCTATAGAAATGACACAAATCATCCCATACTTGTGTCTTAATATAACTAAATAAACTACAGTTGTCGCAGACCCGTAACTCTGAATTCCTGAATCTTGTGAATAGAAGTTGTTCATCATAATATAGCCCCCTGCCCCCATCATCTATTTAATTTTCAGGGTTTTCGTAGGAGGCATTCATTGCATGTCTAGGGAAATTCTTCTCCAGATGAACTGATTTCACTCTTAAGAAACTGTTCCTTGATACACAGGCAAGGTTTTTCCATTGTTTAATTTTGTCTCACTACCTCTACTTGGAATGCCTTAGTATTACATCTATAAAATGGTTGTTCTCCCTTCATAAGGGTTAGTTCTCTCTTGACTTCAGTGGTGAGTTGAACAGGTACATAGAGGAAACTTTGAGTGGCATAGAGTGATTCCTTCCATGTTTGGTCTCACAAGCAGCGAGAGAGCCATTAAGAGTCCTCAAAAGGGCCAGAACCTGGGGAAGGGGGGGGGGTGTATGTGGCTACAGGGAACCATCCCGTGACAGCCTCAGAATGCAGAGATGAGAATTTGCCCCTTTAAGGGGGTTGTTGGCCAGAGAGAGACAAACAGGGTATGACTGAGTGTTTTTTAGCTGTTCAGGGCAGGCAGCTGAGGCCGCTTTTAGATGTACGCGTCACACATGCTATGTGTAAAAATCCCGTGTCTCGCGCATTAAAGCCAGTCGCACATTCTTTTAAAACCACAAATTAAATATCTCAACATTGAGGTATTTAATTCTCAGTTTTAAAAGAACCTGCAGACAGCTCTAACATGCAAGATGTTGCATCTAAACCCCGCCTGTGGGAATTTTACACATGGTGTGATTTTTTTCCCCTCTGCGCCGCGTGTGCACCATGCATGTCTAAAAGCAGCAAAAAAATCTCAGTTACAAAGACAGTGGGGGACCTTTTAAGTGTTGATGTGTGGGCTCCCTCATTGAGGCAAAATTGGGGTCTATCTGAACAGGGTTTATCTAAGGCTGACTGGTTGGGAATAGCGCAGCTCAGACATCCAGGAACAGGGGTCTGCCCTTTCAGATTGGGGACGGGGGGGAGTGGGCTACACCGATGATCTGATTCTGTTTGAACTAGATGGTTCAATTGTACCAAGTGAAAATTAGAATGGATGAAATTCCATCCCAATTTCTGTCTGAAATGATCAAAAATATCGTTCGACAGCCACTCTCTTGTACAGCAGTGGGCATTTGGCACATGCACAACAAACTTTTTCAATCAGAATTCCTATCAGATTTTTACCAGCCTTTTCATTTTCACAGAACTGTTCTGTGGAAATGGAAAGGCTAATAATTTCAAACCAACTGTAATTCAGGTACCCTGTAACTTCACAGAGAAACCAGCCAGAAGTTCAGGGAAGAAGGCGAGACCGCTTAGATTGAGGCCTGAGGTGGGCCAGGGAGAAAAGTCTATCCTTTTAGGTGCTCTTTAACTTTCCAGAATTACCCAGCTGGATGACTGACTCGACACAGGGAACTGTTGCTGCCTGCTTGGAGGCTTGACTTAGTCCATGCAACAATCTTGTGCCCCATGTGAAATGTGTATATTGGAAAAGGACACTTGGCACATGTAAATAAAGAGAACTCTGGTGATGTAAGAGTATGACCAGATTTGAGTATGGATCCTGTGTGGGAACTTACTATCATAGAGCGGGTCCCCATAATACCGACCCTGTGCTGTTAAAGAGAAGTAAAGTCTTGGGGTAAAGGATCAAAGGACTAGAAATCAGCTAATCCAATGCTGTTGTGTGGTTTTTTTTAAAAAAGGTTCCAGCATAAATCTGCAGTTCAATGAACCTTTCACTATTGGGGAAATTAGATACTATGATAAATAACAGAATGCATTAGATACACATAAACACAATGTTAGGGAAAAGTCATTATGGCTTTTTTAAAGGAAAGTCATGCCTCTTCAGTCTATTAGAGTTCTTTGGCGGCATCAGCACACATGCACATATTAGATAAAGATGAGCCAGTAGATATAGTAAACTTAGATTTTCAGGAAAACTATGACACAGTCCCTCTCTCAATAGAATTAAGTAGACATGAAATTGATAGATCAGCAACTGTTTAAAATAATAGGAAATAAGCAGGAACAAGTGGTAAGTTTTCACAAGGGACAATAGGGTGTTTCAGGGATCTGTACTGGGGGTTGAGGGTTTAAGCATATTCAGGATTTGGAAAAGGGGGTGGGGAAAAGTTTGCAGATGACATAAAATTATTCAAGACAAGGCCAAAGCACACCACAGAAAGCAACCTAAGGATCATGCAAAATTGGGTGACTGGGCAATAAAATGACAGTTGAAATTCTATGTTGGGAAGTGCAAAGTGATCCACGTAGGAAAACATTAGTCTGAAGTCTGCACTGGCTCCCTTTCTGAGCACAATTCAAGGTGCTGGGTTTTGATCTTTAAAGCCCTAAACAATCTGGGCCCCACATACCTGACAAACCGCCTGTCCTTCCATGCCCCACTGGGGCCCCTGCGATTGGCTGGGATTGCCTCCCTGTGGGTACCGTCAGTTAGTCTTGTTTGTAAAACAAGAGTTTGCAGTGAGGTGTTCTCAGTTGCTGCCCTGGTGCTATTGAACGACCTTACCCCAGAGATTCATTTGAGCCCAAGTATCTTCTGGAAGTGGTGTAAAACCTTTTTGTTTGAAAAGGCATTTGGCAGGCAGGGATGGGGTTGGTGTGTGAGTTTGGGGTAGGGGGTGGATGTGGGGAATGGGGCAGTTCATGTTCATTTGAGCTTTATTTAGCATTTGGTCATTTGCGATACAAATTGAAAGACATAAAAATATAACCGGTATTAAAAAAACATACAAACATCAATCATCATTCCCTTTTAGAAATAACCTCTGATGACAAAATATTAAGAAGGCATATGTGGCCATAAGCATCCTTAGTTGCTAACAAAATTTCTAGTTTCGTGATGGGAGGAAGAAACGGTCTCTCTACTAATAAAGGAGAGATCCATTTCGCTCTCAAAGCCTCATAAAAGGGACAATAAAACAATACATTGGCCAGATCCTCGACTTTTAAATCACAGGGGCATAAATGAGAATAACAGGGAGTCTTAGCATAACGGCCTCTCAAAAGCTCAGAATCAAAAAGTTGAAAACGTAATAAAGTAAAAGCTCTACGTAAACGAGAATTGGAAATTTGCACCAAATAAGGCTCGGTACAAAAAGAAGTCTTCAGTACGAGAAAACAGGATGCAAACTGTGTTACTGAATGTGTAGGTGGTATATTGGGGAGGGGGGTGTTGTTGGGGGTTCAGGGGGTGTTGTTTGTATTTTAATGTTTTTATCTTTTATATGTTTTTTATTTTGTATGTCGCCCTGAGCCTTTTGAGGGAAGGGTGGGATAAAAGTTTTTAAATAAACTTTTATGCTGGGTATAAATGCTTACAAATGCCATTTTGTCAATGCTGGATTTAGCATTAAAATACAAAATAAACTGAATAACACAGTCATGACAATTTACTGTTGGGAAAATAGGCTTCTAGAAACAAGGTCTGTCTATTACTTAAGGTTTTAAAAAGAAAGTTTTTCATTTCACACTATTGCTCTCCATCCCTCCTGGCCATCCTATCGAATAGAGCCATCCTTCATTATAACTGTGTACTTGCTGAACATGATTGTGGAATTTTTTTCATGTCATTATAGGGAGGAAGACTTTTTAGCAATGACAGCTACCTTTTAAATTGCACAGCCAGAGGAAACCTTAAAGAAGCATTTGAATTATTTTGCTCTTGAGGGGAAAGATTTGCCTAGGAAAAATAAGATTAATGTTTTGCCAAGCATGTATCAATTCCCATTCTGTAATCAAACATGTCTGCAGTAGATGGCCATGCAGTCGTGAGCAAGATTTTTCTTTTTCCAAATTAACTTTGTGGCTGGAATTCTGCTCTTTCCTTCACATATAGAGATCAGGGAAGAATAAGCACAGGCTATTGTACAGGAGTGGCCTCATCCACAGTTGGTTAAGGCCCTCCAACAATTTTTGGGAAGCGCTAATTATTATAGACAATAAATTCCTGATTATGCCTTATTCACAGTGCCCCTGACTCGATTACTAAAGAAAGGACACATTTACCTCTGGGGCACGGAACAGACTACGGCTTTTGAGCAACTAAAAAGAGGCTTTATGCAAGCCCCCATTCTAGAGCACCCCAACTTTAATAAACCCTTTATAGTTTAAACAGACACCTCCGACACTGCTATAGGAGCAGTTTTACTAGAGGAAGCTACTTCAAATGAGTGCCTCCTGGCTTGCACCTTCTATTCGTGCCAACTCACAGCACCAGAGAGAAATGATACCGTTTTGGACCGGGAACTCTTAGCTATCAAGGCATCCTTTGAATCTTGGTGTCACTACCTAGAGGGCGCTTGCCATCCAGTAACAGTGATCATGGACCACAAAAATATAGTATACTTGCAAACAGCACATATTACCACCACGCGGCATGCTCGCTGGACCTTGTTCTTCACTCGTTTTTGCTTCCATGTCCAATACAGACCCTGACAGAACGTTCTTGCAGATGCCCTATCCCGTTGCCGTGAACAAGGGAACCCACAGCCAGAACAAGGTACCAAGTTATTAGACACAAATGTGTTTGCTGCCGCTTGCATCACCCTTACCCGATTCCAAGAGCTATCACGCAGGGATGAAAGAGTGGGTAGAAATGCACAGTTGGAACACCGAGACAGCTTATCTTACCATAAAAACAAAATAGCTGTACCACAGAAAGGACAGAAGGCCATTTTATGGACTCACTATGATGCCCCATTGACAGGGCACCCTGGAGAGAGGTGAACCCTGGAACTTCTTAGGCGACATTATTGGTGACCTTCAATGACACAGGATGTTAAAAGATACATGCAGGGATGTGGGATTTGTGCCAGCACTAAAATCCCACAACAGCAGCCACAGGGTCTGTTCCAAGTCACCCCAGTACCACAAGGACCCTGGCAAAGTCTAGGAATGGACTTTATTGTCGAATTACCAGACTCGCAATCCCACAATTCAATCTTAGTGGTAGTAGACCACTTTACAAAGCTTGGACATTTTATCCCTTGTCAAGGCCTACCGACAGCGCAACAAACGGCGGTTCTTGTGTTGCAAAATGTAATAAAACTACACCGTCTCCCTGCAGAGATAATCTCCAATAGAGGGACACAGTTTGTCTCCCGCTTTTGAAAGGCCTTGTTTGCACTGCTGCAGGTACGCTTGAGTCCGACTACAGCATACCATCCACAAGCCGACGGACAAGTGGAGCGGGTGAACCAAACACTGGAACAATATCTGCAGTGTTATGTTGATTACCTACAAGACAATTGATTCCAACTCCTCCCTGTAGCAGAATTCACATACAATAATACTCTGAATGCGTCTCTAGGGTCCTCACCATTCTACATT
Source organism: Sphenodon punctatus (assembly GCA_003113815.1). NCBI lineage: Eukaryota > Metazoa > Chordata > Lepidosauria > Sphenodontia > Sphenodontidae > Sphenodon > Sphenodon punctatus. Next base: position 8,900,571 of record QEPC01000801.1, on the reverse strand, counting down.
ACCTATCGCTACCATCCATGGTTATGCTTCGCCGAATTAACCTCTGTTTCGGTCCTCGTAGCAGGGGTTCTAGCACTCCACCTACAAAGCCCACACACATGCTTGTTCCATGCTAATATCCGCTTGCCAAACCTACCAAAAATAAACCGAGCAACAACGCCGTCCCACTCCTTCATTCCAGGTCGGGGATCCCATATGGGTGGACCATAGACACTATCCCTCACTCTGTCCCTCTCTCAAGCTCAGTGTTCGTTATATGAGACTATTCCCTATCATCCAACAGGTAAATGATGTGACCTTTAAATTGCAATTACCAACAACACTTCGGATACATCCAACTTTTCACATCTCCTTACTTAAAGCAGCACACCCGCCGGTGTATTCGACCACTCCCCCACCTCTGCTAACTGCCCGTTATGACACCAATTCCCTGGAATATGAGGTAAACGCCATCTTGGACTCTCGATTACGTAAGACTGGAAGGGTCATGATCCCAGTAAACACTTGTGGGAGCCTGCTAACCATGTTAATACCCCTCTTTTGATATGCAGATTCCAACAAGCCTGGACCACCTCGATACCCATCTTGGAGGTCCTTGTGGGGGGATACTGTCAGGTATCAACCATGATGGGGAGCAAGGAGGTGGCACCATGGGCCAGGAAGGAGAAGGAGGAGGCAGCAGTGCCCCGCACCTGGTCATGGGGGGAGAAGGGGAATCCCCGTGGAAACCCCTGCGGAGGGGATCGAAGAAAAAGGCAGAGTGCCTCCCATTACGGAGCACCTAGGTGCACGAAAACTGGTCCAACCCCCATGTGTCAGGGAAATGCAGTGGGGACAGGATCCAGGAAGAGAAGCCACTCCAAGTCCAGCTGAGGATGAGTGCCTGGGGCGCATGCACCAGAGCTCAGAAGCACAGGAGAAGGATGCTCCAGGACTGACCCCGCCCAGGTGCTCGGAACGCCTGCGCCCACATCTAGAGGTGAATAGAGGGCTGCTTCCTGCTTCCCTCGGTGCCAGTGATCAGTGCAGCAGCATGTGAGACTGGCCCCTTGAGAGAGACCCATGAGTTTGTGAGCTTGAGAGTATTCGGTTTGTGTGCATGTGCATGGGTGGGAGTGTAGCGTGTCTGTGGGAGTGAGTGTAGTGTGTCTGTGGGAGTGACTGGAGAGAGATGTCAGGTGTATGTGGCGTGTTGTGACTGAGCTTTCCTTGATCCCATTCCTGGTTGTGCCCCTGTTGTGTGCCCTAATCCTTCCTTCCCTTTCCCTTGTGATCTCCGGGCTCAGTCACTTCCCTCCTTCCCACACCCGTTCACATCATTCCCCTTCTCTACTCTGCATGTGTGGGAAGTGTTGTTCGGATTACCACCTCCCTGTGATGATCTTTGGCTAGGAGGAGTCCTCCAACACCTATATAAGATCCTGAGGGAAATCTTTTCTAGAGGACGTAAGTGTGCACGTGAGAGGAGTGAGTGGTTCCCCTCCAAATCCCTTCACAGTCCCCCTGCTCCAAGGCAGTAAGCTAGAAACAACACGTGTGTGACATATGGGATCACAGGGCCTGCAATATCGGAAGCCCCAGAGTTCTAGTAACATATTAGTAGGGTGCCCACACCAGCATTTCTCACAGGGTTCCTACTTCCCTGGTACTGGTACTGCCAGAGGACAAGCACAATGGTAACAAACTATGCCAATTTAAGCTCTCAAAATACTCATTAAGGCAAAAAAATGATCATTTACTCTCTAGGCAGGAAGTCCTTTTCAACTTGATGAGACAGCTGATACAGGAAGAAGTCACTTGGTTTAAGTAAGAATATTGGAAAACAGCAGAAAAAACCCAGACCAAAAGTTTAAATCTGGAATTCCTTACTGTTTCACTACATGCTTCTAGCCTGAGAAACCAAATAATCTTTATAAGAACTGCAGAGAACAAAATACTTGGTTCAGATTTTTGTGAATCTGACTGTTTTTTGGGGGTGGGGTGGGTGGAAGAGGAGCTGTTGTTTTTAAGAATTCATACAGAAACCACTTGGGAATTCCAAGTACTTTGACGCTGGATTAGGGGCAGTAGGTGGAGAGCGCGAGGTGATGGAGGCCCTGTCTGGTCCAACTTTGTGGGGCGAGTTTCGGGAAGTGACGCCAGCCAATGCGGTCGATGTCTTGGGGTCTGTGAGAGCCACCACTTGTGAACTTGATTCGTGCCCGTCCTGGTTGGTGAAAGCCTCCAGGGTGACGCTGGGGACGGTGCTAGCAAGGGTGGTTAATGCATTCTTGCAGCAGGGAAGGTTGTCGCCTAGCCTTAAGGAGTCTGTGGTGTGCCCCCTGCTGAAGAAACCATCGTTGGACGTGGATGCACTCGCCAGCTATCAACCTGTCTCTAACCTTCCCTTTTTAGGGAAGGTTATTGAGTGGGCAGTGGCGATCCAGCTCCAGGGGCATCTAGATAGCATTGGTTTCCTAGACCCTTTTCAATATGGATTCCGCCCCGGCTATGGCACCGAGACGGCATTGTTGGCCTTGGTCAATGATCTCCGCCAGGAGATGGATGCAGAATGTTCAACATTTCTCATCCTGCTAGATCTTTTGGCTGCTTTTGACACCGTGGACCATGGGCTGCTGCTGAGACGGTTGCGTGACCTGGGGGGTCTGGACGGGACTGTTCTTGAATAGTTCCGCTCATTCCTCTCGGAGAGACGCCAGTGGCTGGTGTTGGGAGCTAAAACATCTTGCCCCCGTGCTTTATCCTGCGGCATTCTGCAGTGTTCCATCCTGTCTCCATTGTTATTTAATGTATATATGCAGCCCTTGGGGGAGGTCGTGAGAGGGTTTGGGGTACGATGTCATCAATATGCTGATACTCAGCTGTACCTCTCTTTTTCAGCGGACCCAGACCCTGCTGTCTCTTTGCTGTCCCAGTGTTTGTAGGCCATGGCGGAGTGAATGTGGCAGTGCAGACTGAAGCTCAACCCCGATAAGGCGGAGGTGATGGTGGTGGGGAAAGCGAGGGAGGTGTCAGCCCCCCTGATTGGGGGACTATAGGAGGATGCGTCCTCCTATAGTTCAACAGGTTCGGAGTCTGGGGGTGATATTGGACGCGGATCTCTGCCTGGAGAGACAGGTGGAGGTAGTGGCGAAGGTCACTTTCTGCCAGTTATATCTGGTGCGGAGGCTGCGTCAGTACGTCTCCAGCCCGGACCTGGCCTCCCTCATCCATGCCTTCATCACCTCGAGGCTGGACTACTGCAATGCGCTCTACGTGGGGCTGCCCTTGTTCCTGGTTCGGAGGCTGCAGCTAGTGCAGAATGCGGCAGCCCGACTCCTGTCGGGGACGGGCCATCAGGAGCACATAACACATGGGCTCTGAACTCTGCACTGGCTGCCAATAGCATGCCGAGCCAGGTTCAGGGTTTTGGTATTGATCTATAAGGCCCTTCGTGTTCTGGGCCCCTCGTACCTCAGGGACCGCCCCGCCCCCCCCGGAGGAAGCTCTCCTGACCCCAAGTCTTTTAACATTCCGGCAAATTTGAAAAACCTGGCTGTTCGCCCAGGCCTTTGGGGACGGGGGGAGGGGTTTTTATCTCCCTCAACCCTTACTTATTGTATTAATCATTTTAGTGCTACCCTGGTTTTAATTGTTGTAATTTTATTAGTGTTTTTTAAATGTTTTATAATTGTATTTTTATTTTTATTTTTTTAGATTGTTAGCCACCCCGAGCTGTTTTCAGGAGGGGCGGGATATAAATTTAATTAAAGAAATAAAGAAATAAAGACATTAAATCATGTCGTAGTGCAGCTAGTGCCATCTGTGCAAAACTCTAAGTTCATTTGCTGGCAGAGGACTATCTGAAGTTCCTTCTGATCCATAAAGCCCCATGGTACCCATATTCAGGATAGAGTGTGCAGAAACAGAATACCGCTAGTTAAAGTTTAAAAAATAATGGACACTATGGAGCTGAAATAAGGGATGCCCATAATGTTTTATGGGGCTATGTTGTTCTGATGATCCCAGTGCTTAATTCATATTTTTTGTTTGTAATATCAAGTCTACCCCAGATGCCACATCTCTCATCAGAGCAGGAAACCGAACCCTCATCTCTATCTAGAAACCCAACCTCCAGATCACTCAGCTGTTTTACATCTGAATATAAGCCAGGAGTTTTTGTGATTTAACCTTTACAATGACAAACACAGGGGGTGGAGCACAAAAGCCAAATAATCCATCCAGATTTTTGGGGCTTTCTTTTCCAACCCTGAAATGGCCAATATCGGCCTTTTCTGATTTTTCATATTTATTTATTTATTTATTTATTTCATAGCATTTTATGCCACACCCTCCTGCTCAATAGTAGCTCGGGGTGACTCATAACATTTTTAATAACAAAATCAACAGTTAAAACTACAACTAGATATTAAAAAACAAAATTTACTAAAAAGCAGACCAGAACCCCTTCCCTCCCCATCTCCCTCCCCAAAGGCCTGGTGGAACAGCCAGGTCTTACTCTGTCTTTGGAAAGAAGGGAGGTCTGGTGACAAGCGGGCCTCCATCGGGAGGGAATTCCGCAGCCTAGGCACAGCCACCAAGAATGCCCTCCTCATCATTGCCACCCAGGAAACACGGGGGACTTCAAGTCGGGCATCCCTGGCTGACTGCAAGGGCTGCTGCGCAGCCCGGGGCGTGAGGTGGTCCCGCAGGTAAACAGGGCCCAAACACCTTGAATCAGGCTTGGAAGACAATAGGTAGCCACTGTGCAGAGAACGGAGCACTGGTGTAATGTGCTTGTGATGACTCGTCCCCACAGGAGATAGGCTGCCTCATTCTGCACCAGCTGCAGCCTCTGGAGCACCCCCAGACTACGGACCTGAGTAGCTATAGGGGGGCAAACCCCTTCAATGACAGGAGCCACCACCTCCTCAGTCCTACCCACCAGCATCACCTCAATTTTGTCGGGATTCAACTTCAGACAGCTCGCCCTCATCCAATCCCCACAGCCCCCAAACAGCAGGTAAGCACCGAGACTGCTGAGTCTGGGTCTGCATAAAAAGAGAGGTAAAGTTGTGTATCATCGGTGTACTTATGACATCGTACACTGAACCCTCTCACAACCTCGCCCAGTGGCTGCATATACACGTTGAACAGGAGGGGGAACCTCCTGTGGGATGCGAGGTCCCAGGGAGATGATGAACACTCCCCAAGATCCACCCACTGAGTTCTCTCAGCCAGGAATGACCAGAACCATTCAAGAACAATTCCTCCTGCCCGGTCTCGCAGACGACCCATCAACATCTCATGGTCAACGGTATCAATGCTGCCGACAGATCTAATACAATCAAATGAGACGATCTTCCCTGATCTAATTTACGGCACAGGTCATCAAGCAAAGCCACAAGCACAGTCTCGGTGCCAAACCAAGAGCAAAAGCTGGACTGCAAGGGATCCAGAAAACTGACCTGACCAGATGCCCCTGAAGCTGCTGAGCCACCACCCATTCAATAACCTTCCCTAAAAAGGGGAGGTTAGAGACTGGCTGATAGCTGGCAGCGGAGCCAATGTCAAGAGATGGTTTTTTGAGCAAAGGCCGTATCACCGCTTTTTAACGCGGCCTGACACTCTGGCCTCCCTAAAGGAGGCATTGAACCCCGGCCAGCAACGGCCCTAAAGTCTCCTGGCAGACTTTGACCAGCCAGGACGGGCATGGATCTAATTCACAACCGGTGGTTCTAACTGCCCCAAGGCCATTCGCCACATCAACGGGTGGCACCCACTGAAACTGATTCCATGAAATTGGACAAGGCAGGGCCTCCACAGCCTCAGGCTCACCTATTGTTATAAGTGCGGCATCAAAGTTGTGATGAATCTGAGCATTTTTATCCATGACAAATTTGACAAACATGTCACAGTGAGCACTGGAAGATTCCAGTTCCAGGTGGAGGGAGGCCAGACTGACCAGCCTCTGCAACACTCAGAAAAGCTCAACTGGATGTGATTTCACAGATGCTATGAAGGTAGCAAAGAATGCCTTCTTTGCTGCCTGCACAGCTACAGCATATGCTTTTAAAATAGCTCTATGCTGCAATTAGCGCCACCATCACTCCAGCCGCCGTCCCTCCTGCTTCATCCATCGCAGATCCTCTATAAACCAAGGGGACCTGTGTCCTTGACATCCAGGAAGTGGATGCCTAGGAGCCATTCGGTCAATGGCTTCAGCCAGCAAGATGTTCCAGAGAGCTACGAGGTCATAGAGCAATTAACCATTGAGATTAGGAGGTAATTCCCGTAGAGCATTCTGGAACCTCTATGGTTCCATAAGTCTCTGGGAACAAACCAACCGAACTGGTTCAACACCCCTCCGGGGACAGACATGCACCAGGAGATTGGCCCGGAAGAGATAATGATCCCGTCATGCCAAGGGCACAGCTGACACCTCCCCCACCACCGGATCCCCTGCCTCAAGGCCAGTGCAGAATATCAGATCGAGGGTATGTCCTCCATCATGTTGGGCGAACAACCCTTTGAGACAGTCCCATGGTTGTCATGACAGCCATGAACTCACACTCTGCTCCCCCAAGGTTGACGTCAAGTGTGGATATTGAAAATCCCCCAGGACTATAGCCCTTGGAGATCACAAGACCACCTCAGACACCAATTCAGCTAGAATGTGTAGGGATGCTGCTGTACAGGTAGGTGCGTGGTATATCAGGGTTTACCTTTAGGGTTGTGCATTCCTACTGGGAATGTTTCCTGGGCCTCTGCCCCTCCCCTTAAATTTAAATACCATGACTAAGCCCTGGCAAGCCTCCCTCCACCAAAATTAAGCCCTGGATGTTCCCTTAAAATACAGGACACCCGGCAACCCTACCGCAGCATACTATAGATAGAGGTTTCTAACCAATCAGAATGGAAGATGGCTTTCAAAAACATAACAATTTGAAAGGAATAATAGAAGCCTTTCCTGCTTGTGATATACCCAAATTTTCACCTGAGTTCTAGAAGAATTGGGGGTTAAATGTTTTCCAATGTGCATCAATGGCTGGAAAGTTTGTGTTTGTTTGTTTTTAAGTGCTTGATTTGCTATATTTTGGAATCAGTGAAAGGTCAGGAATGTGGTTGCTCTTTTGGTCTGCTGCCTCCCTAAAGTGCTGCTGTGGGAACACAAGATTCCATGTCCAGAGTGTCATTCAGCTTATGGGACCGAGTTTGAAATGACATGTAGTGAAAAGCAATTACTTCTCCAGTAGCAAAAGCCACATAAATGTCGTGGCCCTTTTACTAGAAAAGCTGCTTAATGACACAGGACCTGCACATGGAAAAAGTAATGCCTATTTTAAAGCCGCCTTCAAAGTCAGACTTTGCACATTTTAGGATTCGTGAGCCTGAGAAGCTTTCGTGCACCTCAAGAATAAATGAAAGGAACATGGCACACTTTGCTTTCATATTTTATTTTAGGCTATTGCTTTGGCGTTCTGTAATCTTGCCAGCCTGCTTACATTTATGAATTGATCAAAATGACAGGGAGGGGCATAAGCAGCTCAGTAAATTAGCCCCTGTCTTTCAACTGGAAGAATTCAGGTTTGAATTTAACCTTTACTCAGACTTGTCAGTACAAGATGCTATATACACCTTGAAGGAAATAAGAGGTTAGCATCTCCGCACCCCTCCTGAGAGGTTATGGGAATATGTAACTCAGAAAATGGTTTTTCCCTGCTCAACCTGTTGGTGTTTCCCTGCTCAACCATGGCTAATCTCATATGGATTCCCAGGGAATTTTTCTAGACCTTTAACATCTGTCTTTAACAAAAGTTGCAGAACTTTAAACGTTGCCACAGCCAGGAGTATCAGAGGTGCTGTGGCCAGGGCTGGCCCCAGGCATGTGCTACATGTGCAGCCGTGATGGCCCCAGAGCCAGGTGGAGCCCCATGCTTCCCTGGCTGGGTGGCAAGCTGCAGCCAGCATCTCCCCCAATAAGTTCTTCTGCCTCCCCTCCCTGGCTCCGGTCCCCATCCTTCACCTGCCTCTGCCTGCTAGTAGGGCTGCAGCAGCAGAGGGACTCTAGGACACACTGATCAGACTGGTAGATAAAGCTGTTTGTTTACAAACAACTTCTCCCCATGTGAGTGATCAGAAGGTTGTTACCTTGTAAAGAAGGTTCTTCGAGATGGCATCTAATATTCTTACAATTGGGTTGTGCATTCTCACCCTATTCAAATAATAGACCACATGATGGTCTCAAGTTCTTCTAGTATAAAAAGCACTCTCCCCTTCAAAATGACAGTTCCTTCCAACCCTTTCTAGGAATACAAGACAATTCCATGTGGGGATGGAAGGGTGGATGTTGAGAGAATGTTAGCCGTCATCTCAAAGAACCTTGTTTACAAGGCAACAATCTTCTGTTCTTGAAATGGCTCCTCACAGGCCGTTTTTACATGGCTCTGCCAGGTGGGGGAGGGTGCGTGCGCAGGGCGTGCACACAGCCGCACATGCATCCCCACTCACCCCCCACTCATCCACACCCACAGAGTAACCACCATTTTCCCTGGTTGCCTCATGCGTGGGGACAAGTGGGGGGTGAGTGGCGGGGGTATTAGGCGGGCGCATGCATGCACCCCCATGACTATGGGCACATGCACCATGTCATTCACACGGGGCTCTCCCACCCATGAAGATGCAGAAATCTGCATGTTCATGGCTAGGCCTGTGTAAAAAGGGCCACATTCTCACAACTGTCTTACTTATACTATCTTAGGTAGGAATTTAGGATGTAAAGCAATATCTATTCTATCTTGAAAAATCTGTAAATATAGTTCTGAGATTATTATGGCTGCTATTTCACTAACTCTTCAATAGCAATAAAGATATTGCTAACAGGAAGACTGTCTTTAAACCCCCACCCCATAACCAGTTCATTTGTGCTCCCCATATAATCAACTCATGCTGTCCCGTGGTCACAAATGAAATGATTATGGGGGTGGGGGCAGCGTGACTTGATTATATGGGGCTGGGGGCACAAATGAACTGGTTATGAGGATGGGCGATTGAATTGACTATGGGGGCACAACTGAACTGGTTATATAGATGTCTCTTTCCATGGCATAATGTGCTTAATAGACTAGCTGCATTTTGAGCGTCTTGTGTGGTTGATAGCAGCACCTCTGTACCAGTCACATCATGTGCGTGCACAAGGTACAGGCAGCACCGGCATCAAGAAGCAACAGGCCCTTGAGGCCAGGCTGACTAAGCTCCCCCCTTCTCCAGTAAGGCAGTGGACACAGTCTGTCTCTCTGTGCCTGCCTCACTGCCTGCCCAACTGCCCCTGCTGTGGAACCACTCCTGGGGAGTGGTGGTAGATGCTCGGCTGGGAAGGTGGGGTGGGGGGAAGCATTGGGAGGCCATGCTATGGTCACTTGGCGCAGTGCCAGGTAAGGCCACCAAGGTGTGCCAAACTGGGGGGGGGTAGGGGAAGCATGGGGAGGCCATGCTTCTCCATGGTTGCTCAGAGGGTTGGAGAATGGGAATCCTTCCTGTCCAGAAGGAGTAAATTATATGTAAATTTACACATTTGCATAATTAGGTGGGGTCTAATTATGCTAATTAGGTCCCACACCAAGACTTCGCACATGGCCTCACAAACCCTGGGGCCAGCCCTGGGGGCTGCATTGGTGGCAACCCTAAATTACAGGCAGTTAAAAACCACAACATAAACAGAGAGCTTCCCATATATACATACCACCTTGAAATAATCCCTTCCAAGCAGCCTGAGAAGGCAACGTAGAAAGGTGGATGTCACAGTATGTCTGGAAGATGAACACATCTGAGCTCTGGTAGACCAAATGGCAGGGGATCTTTGGTCCCAAATGGGAGGGAATGGGACCAAATGGAAGGGAAACTAAATATCCCCCCCCCCCAAAAAAAAAAAAAAAATTTGGATTCCTTCTGATTAAATGTTGCACTTAAAGGGGGGGGGGAAATCAAGGGATAATTTTGAAAAGAAGCCTGGGGTTCTGGGGACTGCCAGGTAGAGTTTGAGGGAGGGGGATAAAGAAGGGCTCATTCTTCAAGGTACAGCATCACTGGATTAAGATCTGTAAAAGACTGAAGCATGCAATTTAGTCAAGGTCCATAATGGGATTAAGAAATTCTAAACCAAACCTATGGAGGCACAGAATGAACTGGAGGTACAACAGTAGCTTTGCTTCCCTGATGACTATGGCCATCAGGACCCCCAATACTGCACTCCTACTGGGTCCCACGTCTCACCCGTGTAGTCCAGTTCCCAGTCCAGCCTGCACCATGCAAGCTGAAGCCCTGCCTCGCACACCTAAGTCTCACCTACATCATGCACCCTTCCCTTTCCCACATCTGCTTAGACTGCAGATGTGGGAAACATCCTCACCCCTCAGATCTGGTAAGCTAGCTGGGAAACTGGGTATCGCTATTGGACTGGAAGGGGATTGTTTCATTGGTGTTGGGGACAACTGAGGCAAGAGTCTTATGAGGAAAGGTTGAAGGAACTGGGTAGGTTTAGCATAGTGAAGAGATTAAGGGGATACTGTCAGGCTCTGGGGCAAGGAGCCATGGAAGGGGGCTGAGAGAAGGGCAGGTAGGAGGGGAAAGGGCTGAAGGGAATAGGGGATGTCCCACAGATCAAACAAGAAAACCTCTCAGGCATTCTCCAATATCAGAGAGACAGAATGCTCAGCATGAGAACCAGGGAAGTTGGCCTAAGAGAGTTTATGGCTCATCATCAAGGCCAAGGGACAAGGAGCTGAGGAACCAGAGAAAGAGACACAGGATTTAAGAGAATACAGGATTATAGGATGATTAAAGAGACAACAAGAATCAAGACGCATGAGATAACAGGACAGACATTGGATACGTTGGTTAGGGGATAATAGAAATTCTCTTATGTCCTCTGTCACAGTGCTACAGGATGTGATTGTGATGATAATTGGCCAGCCTGGATGTGTAAACTATGTCTTCTGATTGCTGGGATGCTATCCCCAAAGTCCCAATTATGTCCCTTCTATGCCCGCCTGAGGGCTGCCCCCTATGCCCGCCTCGAAGCCACTACCAATTGGTCCTGTAAAGCTAGAAGCATGAAGCAATTGGCCAGTGAATGTGTCTGTCAGTCTTTTGGGTTGCTCCACATCCTCCCTCCTACAGCATCTCTCCGCCTGCCATGTGAGGTGCCTACCTCTGACTGGCACTGCATGTGCTGCTATTTATCTTAATAATGGTCTTCAAGGGGACAACTTCAATTGCTTATAAAATTGGGTCCCTTCATCAAACTGTCCTGTAGCTTGTCAGAAATGACAGAAGAGGTATATGATACATTTCTGCCAAATGTCTTGTAAAAGGATGGAATATACAAATGTTACAGCTGGAAATGTATTTTCAGGTTAATGTCTTATACCATCAGGCCCTTTCATCTAATCCTTCTGAAACTTAGCAGGTGTGTTAGACTTGTGGAGCGCCATAATATTCACATGTTTCATGAAAATTGGATGGAAGTTAAAGAAGTTGTAGCCATTAATGTGTGTGGAGCTTTTCTTAAAATCACAATGTTCAATTGCTTCTACAATCAGTTCCCTTATCTAATCATTTCTAAAATTGGTACATATAGTGCCCTCCATTGGGGCTACAATATCCCCAAGTTTCATCAGAATTGAATAAGAAACAAAAAAGATATAGGAAAATATATATTTTTCAGTTTTTTCCCTTTGTTTCAAAAACAAAATGTCATTTTCATTTCTGTTTTCATTATTATTATTTTTTGTTTTCGTTACTGCATTAGCGATAACAAAAATGACAATTTTCATTATCATTATTGTAATAACAAAAATGACATGCACACCCCTACAAAACAATAAGACCCTCTACAACAACCTCCCCTGCCCCACTAAATCCTGTACCAAGCTCCATCCTTACTCTCATCTGTAGTCAATGTCATCCTGCACCCAAGCAGGGGGTTGGACTAGATGACACTCGCGATCGTTCCAACTCTAAGGCCGCTTTTAAACGAGACGCTTAGAAGCGCCTCCTGAGCCCTGAGTTCAGAGGAAAGCCACGCGGGGAGTGTTTACACGCTCCCCGTGCTGGCGGAAGTGACGTGCTGCTTGTTGTTAGCAGCGGCAGCGGCTGGAAACGCGGGGCTTTGAAGAGGCGCGTTCTGAAAGTCTCACTTTTCAGGCTTTCAGCCTCCCAGTAGCAGCAATCACTGCTTCTCTTATGATATCCACAGGATATTTTGCTATGTGTTACTAGAACTGACCAGAAAATCTTGCCTACACCTTTTCCTCATCTGTGATCAACAGTCCCCAAACTGCTCTGCTCTATGAGCATGGCCTAAGCTCCTTTGGCAAAGAAATCAGCTAGACAAAACTCTGAACTTGCCTGTGTCAAGAGGTTAGTTAAATGGTGTGTTGTATGTTGCACAGGTCACTTAGATTTCAGACTGGCTCTAGAGGGCTTGTGGACTCCATGTGTTGCCTTCAAGTCAAAATGTTATTAAGACAAATTGAAACTCCCCTTAGTAGATGTGATCAAATCTGACACAGAGGAATAGAATCATTTACTTTTGCCCTAATGGAAGAAGTGATCCACTCTTAACATAAATGTACTGTCAGTAAATATAACTGCTCAATTTTCTCTCAATCTGCATTTTTAAAGTCATATTTTATTAAGATTAATAATATTCCTAAAGTTATTCTGGAGGATTGAGAGGAAAAAGCTGAACTTTCAATAAAGTACATCTCCTGGCCTTCAGGGAATCATTTTGATTTTTGAATATCATTTTATACATTAATATTCACTTTCTGTGTCTGTTTCCAGGAACCGCCAAGACTCTTAGTTAAGGATTTATTGAACAGGAATGCTTTGCACTGAAACCTAATTTGGTTCATTGGCACCCTCCATGCGAAGCACGTCTTGCCTCAGCTACTTACAATTCAGTATACAGCAGCAGGGAGTGTGTAACATCTTGAGGAGTACATGGAGATGGTAAATAACAAGAGAAAATACTGGAAGTTCTACTGCAGAGTTATCAGTACTAGAAGTCACACAAAAATAATATACTATCAGGCTGAGTTATCTCCATTATCAAAATAAGCTAAACAGATTGGACAATTTATAATAGTATTGATGAACAGGATTCAGGCCCTTTGGTGCCTTCCAGGCATGAATAAATGACTAAACAATGGAGACAGATCTATGGTCACAGCATGGCTCTGCCACGAAGCACCCATACAGGTGGAGTGCATGGGGATTCAAACCGGTGGCTCCCAGCGTGGTTATTGCAGCCACAGAGGAAGCCCCTCCCCCCCCTGCCCCTGACCATGAGGGAGTGGGGAACACACAAGGCTGGCCTTTGAAAGTGACATGTCCCTGGCGTGAGCGCAGGGGAGCCCAGACTCCCAGCACTCCTGGTCAATTCTTGGAACTTGCAATGGCTGCTTCGCCCACCCACAGCGCCTGTGAGTGGCAGACCTGTTTGCCAGTGTGGCTGGCTGCCAGCATTCATGCGGGCAGGGGCTGCATAGCAATGCTGTTTGGCTTGCCCCGTATAGAGCACTCCGGATTTCCTGACAGTGCTCCGGGTGTGGCCATGAGTGGGTGTTTTGTGGCTCACGGCAGTGCACATCTGGCTGCTCCACCTTCAGACAGGCAGTTGGCTCCATGGCTCCTGGGTGGCTATGTGGGTTAGCATCTCATTTGAAAACACCCTTAGAATTGTTTTCACACAACAAACAAATAACATGTGGAACTCATTGCCATGGAATGCTGTGAAGGCCAGGTGTATAACTGGGCTCAGAAAGTTCTGAAAAGATAGCTCTATAAATAGCTATTTTTGGTCAGGGTAGGTAGTTCGTAGATTAAGTCTTTTAGATTGAAATTAAAATAGAGCAACAACATCATGCAGATGAATGGTTTCCTTTACTCTATGAGCTTCTAAGAACATCCAACCAACTACCAAATTAATTCACACCAGGACAATAACTGTAATTTAAAGAGATTAGAGAGAGAGAGAGTGGGGGGGGGGAGAGAGGGTGTTATAGAGAATTAGAAACTAGCATGCATTTATATCAGGGGAAATGCACAAATGTTCAAAATTAGTGACACCTCTCTTTCTGCCCTGATCCTTGTGTTTAGGAGCTGGGGACCTCAGAGGAGTTGGCAGCCCACAGGAGCGACAGGTTGGCAGATCTCCTCGTTCACCTGTCTGGGGAAGGGGACTTCAGAAAAGGACTGTCACCAGAGCTGCTGCCCCTGCGGCAAGCCCTATCTTCTTCTAAGTTACATCATCAAAATTGTGATGAGATAAAGAAGAGTATGGGAATGGGGGCAGGGAGGAGAATGACCACCCAGCAGTGGCCATATTGCCCTAAAGGTTCATTTACTTTTCAAAGAATTCTAACGGTATGCAAATAGCTTGTGGCTCAATTATATGTGTATGAACACTTCAACTCATTATTTTCTAACATGTACAAATGTGTCAAAGATTAGAACATGTACAAATGTGCAAAGAAAAAAGATTATCACAGCTCTGCCAATTAATGAAGACACTGAGATCTTAGCAACTCCCTCTCCTTAGGAAGGGGAAATGACTTCTGGAAAGATGTGGCAATGCCTCCGCTTGCTTATGAGCTCTGAAAAATGTAACCCTCTATTAACAAAGAACAGAGAGCTGGAGTATATAAATATCTACGAATACATAAGTGGCTTGTGAGGACCAATCGTTTTACCGCAAGATAAAAAATAATTTGGCTGGTCTGACAGGTTGGACAAAGAAAATGTGGCTGGGGAAACTGAACATTGGAGTGTTCAATCGATACCGATGGGGGTGGGGGTGAAGGAAATAGGGTTTTGTTGTTTTGTTTTTCAGTTTCCTGTATTTTTAGAAGCCTCCTCCATGACCTGAGTCATGGTGGTGGGTGGCATAGCTTGTTCAATTAGACGTTTATGCTGTATGTTTTTAGGAAAGAGAAGAACTAGCTGTGGTTAAATAAGAATTTTTACATTAGGGCCATGGGTTACACGGTATGGGGAGTCCAAGCATTCTGGCAGATTCTTCTAGAATCTCTCCTCAGGACATGCCCCCAGCATCCACCTTCTTCTCCCTTAGCTCCCTCCCTCAGCATGATACATAGGAAAGGAAGGACCCCTGGTCCTGTGCTTTTTGAGGAGTCTAGGCATCCACTAATGCATGTGTGCATTCAAAAAGCAGTCTATTGCTAATTATTAAGCTGATCACATGTACGGGTATTTTCAGAAGTGACAAGATCACAGTCAACCCCACTGAACCACAGTAGATTCGGTGGGGTGGCTGTGATGGCCAGCATGTCTGTTTGAGCCCTGCCAGATGTTCACTACAGTGAATACCTGGCACAGGGATCAACATTGACCATGGTTCCGGCTCTGCGGCAGGCTGCAGAGCCGGAACCGTGGTTAAATTGGCCACGATCAGGAAAGGATCAGGAGAGGGTCGAAAGTAATGTCAATTACCTTGCCCCTCACCAGATTGTGGCCCAGGCAACCGGTTGTGGTCAGGCACAGCGGCCTCATTGGCTGCTGCGCCTGCCCGTTTCCCTGAAGATGGGCAGCTGCCATGAGAGCGCAGGGGGGCAGGGCCATGCAGCTGAATGTCACACTGCACAGCCCCATCCCCTCCCTGTTTGCCTTCAGTGATGGGACCGGCATGTCTGAAGGACAGCTGGCTTCATCACGGACCAGGATCTGTTCACGATCCAGGTCTGGGGTTCAGCATGGCAGGCCAAATAAATACCCATTCTCTCCTCAAGTATTAGAGGCAAAGCTAACTTGTGCAAGTCATCTAAAACCTAACTCTTAGAACAGATCATAAAGCTTGCCAATTCACTTAGAATGTCAAAAATTCAGGAGTATTTCCATTGTGAATGAAAAACTTTAAAAAATAATAATGTGACACGTGAGACATAGGTTTTATATTAGGAGTTGGCAGCCTGTCCAGTATTAGATCCATATTTTAAAAGTTTTATTCACAAACTCATTAAGATTTGCATCTAATTCTGAGCTTCGTGGTCATGCTACCTGCTTTATAGGCAGATGTGTGTTTTGCTTTTTACACAACTGTGGCCCTTTTCACACAGACATTCTTCTAACACTAATAAAATGGGTGTTACATTTTATTATACATGTTGCAGGGCACCCATAGAGCACACCTGCATCCCTGCAACATGTATAATAAAATGTAACACCCATTTTATCAGTGTTAGAGTGTCTGTGTGAAAAGGGCCTATAACAATAAAAGTGTAAACTAACTTTGGGCCTGAAAACCATCCTGAGCCCAACAAGACTCGGCTGGTACCATCAGGCCTGTTCCAACCCTACCCTTGAGTTCAGACTGTGCTGGGCTCTCTAATGGCAGGAGGTCTTGCCTCCTATAGAGCACTGTGACATAACACCATTCCTTGGGGGCCAGGGCCAATAAGGAAAAGGGCAAGGGAATACCTTAGAGCCAGGACTTAATTTGGGAGGAGGGACTTGACAAAACTCAGCCTTGCCAATTAAATTCAAGGGGGGGAGGGAGGATGAGCCCTGAGAAATGTTCCCATTGGGAGTGTGTACCCCCAAATATGGAAGACCAGGGAAAGAATGATATTGGCTATTTCAGGTATGGAAACGAAAGCCAGAAAAATAATTGGATGGCTTATTTGACTTTCATTAATGACTTTCCTGCCTCGCCCCCTGTGCTGGTCATTGTATAGATTCAATCACAAGAATGCCTGTCTTATATTTAGCTGTAGAGAGGCAGTGCTGGCTGTAAAACAGGGTTCAGTTCCCTGCTATGACAAGGGCTATTTTTAAACGAGCAAGGAGATGGGGGATCCGTGGCCGCCAAGCAGCACTGCCACGGAGCATCCACTCATGTGGAGTACGGAGGAAGGGATTCGAACAGGCGGCTCCCAGCATGGCTACCCCAGCTGCAGAGGCCGCCACCACAGCCACGGACTACCTCTGCCACAGATGAGGGGGGAGGGGGAAGCGCACCAGGCTGGCCTTTGCAATTGTCATGTTCCCGGCATAAACACTAGGGAACCTGGACTCCCCAATTCTTGTGACTTGCAAAGGCCATGTCCCCTGCCCACAGTGCCTATGAGCTGCAGACCAGTCTCCTGGCATAACTGGCTGCCCCAATTCATACAGGCAGGGACTGCATGGCTGCCCATTGCCATGGAACTTTTTGGCTTGCCCCACACAGAGCACTCCAAATTTCTCGGCAGTGCTCCGGGAGTGGGTGCTTCAGGACTCATGGAAGCATGCACACACACACCACTTCCCCTTCAGATAGGTGGTTGGATGAGTGGCTCCTGGGCGGCCATACGTGGTAGCATTTTCTTGCTGCAGTAGCAGCAAAAAATTAAAGGCAGAACCACTCTCCATTATAAACAGGGGACTGCTGAAACCCCGATTTTGATGAAACCACTTAAGCTACAGTTTTAAAAATTTATCCATGGCTTATATTTGTGGGGACCATCATATATGCAAAATGTGAAGAGGATCCATCCAGAAAATCAAACGTTATAACTGTTTAAACATTTATTGCTGATGGTCAAAATGCACTACATCCCAATGATTTTGAATCATTGATATCTCTTCCCGCACAATGATTTGAGCCCCCATACTCCACAGCCTTGGATCCTGAGATGTCCATCAAGAGCTACTATAGTATAATAGTGCTTAGTGCAGCCAAAAATGAGTTATTAAATATTAAAAAATCAGTTCTGCTGACTGGCACATGTGCAGTTGAGCAGCCACTGACCACCATTTGTGTTGTTAGAAAAAACAGCATAAGGTAAGTTACATGACCCTGCTTTTTAAAATCACATAACTTTATCAGGAGCCAGCTCTATCCCAAAGACTTTAAGCTCTAGTAAGTTTCATGTCAATCACTCTCTTGCCTCAGAAGCCACGGGTAATTCATTCACTCCGTGGGTAGGATTTTGAGCGATCCATATCTCATTCCCCTGGATGAGTTGAGCTCCCAGACTTCACAGCCTTAGAGTTTGCGATGGCCACCAAGTGCTACTGTAACACGATAGCACTTGGTGCAGTGAAAACCTAGTTATTAAACATTAAAAAATCAGTTCTGCTGGTTGGTGCATGTGCAGTGGTATGGAAAGTTGTATGACTTTTATTCATTCACTCTGTGGGGAAGATTTTGAGAGATCCATATCTCCTTCTCCTGGATGAGTTGAGTCCCCAGACTTCACAGCCTTGGAGTATGTGATAGTCACCAAGTACTGCTGTAATATGATAATGTTTAGTGCAGCGAAAACAAAGTTATTAAACATTAACATTTCTTCAAACTGCCTTAACGCTGTCCTTTCACAATGAATTGCATTCTATCGAAATGATTCTATACAGTTGTCTACAATGACAGAGTCAACAGTTCATTGTATAAAGTGTACACAGGTTGTATACATGTAAATGACAGAGTTAAGGCAGTTTGAAAAAATTGTTCATTGTCGAATTATGATAATAAATTAATGCTTAATAAAGAAAAATGTGATAGTTTAGTTAGTGATAAATATTAATAAGAGCAAGTATGTATGGTAAGGAATTATGTACATATCTTATATTTATGCTGATGGTAAATTATGAAATATAAATAGAAAATCTTGAAATAATTTCCATGCTTTTTGGCATTTAATTTTTGTTGTAATGTATATTGTTAAAGTTTTTTAAATAGCAATGCAATTGTAATTCATTTTTATCATTTTTGGTGTTTAAGCTACGGTAAAATGTATTTTGTGAAATGTTTTTGAAGACGAAAGTTTTTTGTTTTAGAATGGTTCTGCCTTTGATGGTTTTTTAAACCGAGAGGTTTTTTGTTTTGGAAAATCTTATTTAAAAACACCCAGGCTCTGGCTTGGCTTCTGGGACAGGACCATGACTTCTAGGGGAAGCTTGGGCCTCAGCAATTAATTTTGTATGAGTTAAGCACTGGGTAGTGCTAGTCTTTTTTTGGCATAGACCTGCCTCTTATTGAGCACTGTGACGTAATGGTGCTCTGTTGAAGGGGGTGGGAGTGCCACTCTGTTGAAGTGCTACTCAGACATTTCAGAAGCAAAGAGAAAGAAGTGTCTGCCTGCATTGGCCCAGGCGTGGGTCAGGCCCAGTAGCGTATCTTTGGACTAAAGTTTGAAGGGGATGCTGGATTCCCTTGAACCACATAAGTCCTACTCCCAGCAAAAGGAAACACCAGCAAAAGGAACACCAGCAAAAGGAAATGTGTAGGGGATGTGTCCTCCATGTAGCGCTGCCACCTATGCAAATGTTTAAGGAACACTTATGAAAAATACATGTTGCTAGGCCTGCATTGGCGACTTAGGCTTGCCTTAGGCTCCAACGCAAACCCTGGAGCATGTATTTTTCGTAAGTGTTCCTTAAACATTTGCATAGGTGGCAACCCTACCTCCATATACCTCCTTAAAATTATGTTCATAGTCAGGCCCAATGGAATTGGGTTCAGGCTCACCTCAGGCCCAAATTTCTTGCCCAAAACAGGACTCTAAAGCAAACTATACAGAAACTGTGGGGTCTAGATAACCATGTCTACTGAGAGGATAACCAGCCTGCAGGTTCTCACTGTGTACATGCAGCTACTCTAGGGTGGCCAGATATCCAAATATAGAGGAGTCTTATCCAAATACAGGTTGCAGGGCTCCAATGCACCCCTGCAACCTGTATTTTTCATAAGTGTCCTCTAAAATTTGCATATCTGGCCACCCTAAGCTACTCTGACTGGTTTCTGAGAGAATACAGGCCACACAAACTACAGAGCCACTGTATTACTGAGATATCTTTATCTTCCTTCCTAAGCTTCACTGACCCACGGCCCTCCTCGGAACGGGGAGCGGCTCTAGGAAGGTGGCTGTTGTCCCTCCCTCGCCCTGGGAAGAAGGCATGTGGAGGCAAAAGGGGGGCGCACGGCACGCAGGTGGAACACAGCACAAAGCGAGCTCTCGCAATGAGCGGGAGCTCGCAGCCACCATCTTGGCCCAGGCATGGATCCCGTCATTCTGCGCCTGGGCAGCAATGATCGAGCAGCGTGCTCGCAGGGCTCGTCAGGTTTGAGGTGCATTTGAAGGCGGTGGTGGCAGCAAACAGATGGGCCCGGGAGAAGTGTTGGCAGTGGCGGTGCAGGAGCGCCAACAGTAAGGCTCCTGCAAAGGGAGCGAGAGGGCACAATACGTGGAGAACCCCTCCTCCCCCCACTGCTACTTGAGGCCACAGGAGGCGGGGAGTTCCCAAGCGGGCGGGTGGTGGCAGGGGCTTTCCACCCACTGGGGAGCAGTTTTGTTTTCGGTGCCTCAGGGCCAACAGGAAAATCTAACACCCCCCTCCCCCACCACCCCCTCATTTCTGAAGGCCCACGGTAGGCGGGAATTTTTTCGGGCAGCGGGGCTTTCCATCCCCCACCCCCTCTCTACTTCCCCTCACTCCTCCCATAGGTGGGGTGTGGGCATTGAAGGCAGCCTCTCCAGGGTGCTGCGGTCCGACAGGTAGGTTGGTGGCACCAGGTGCAGCGGGGGTGTCTGAGGGGGAGCGGACTTTGCTCATCCGTCTTAGGCCTGCCTCAATTGTTTTAGCGTGGGGGAGGGCTTCTGGGTTTTCTTGTGAGGGGGGCACTCTGTGGGCGGAGGAAGAGCGGCAGCCCGGGGAGCAAGGGCACAGTAAGGGCTCATGGCAAGCTACTGCACTCCCCTCCAGCCGGTGCTTCCCCCCAGTGGCTGGTAGTCTGGGACCCCTACAAGGGGGCTACAGAGGAATGGCCAAAGGAAGCGGGGGTAAGAAAGGGAAGGTCCCAGCCAAGAAGGCCCTAGTCAAATGGATGGAGGAGGTGTTGGAGTCCCTCCAGGCCTGAATGTCAGTGTGTGAAGGGTCCTCACCAGCCTTGCGAGCAGGGAGCAGGGCCGAGGTGCCAGGGACAGGCAGGTGGAAAGGGAGCCCCTGAGGGGAGGATCAGCAAGTGGGGAAGGTGTCCCAGCACAGGATCAGGGCCAAGAAATCCCTAGGCCTCAGGATGGGCCAAACCAGTGGGAACCTATTGGTGGAAAGGATAGGAGCAGGAGCCAGGTGGACACTGGCACCAAAAGGGGGGAGGCTCCCAGCGCCGGGATCAGGATGAGTACGTGAGCGGTGCAGCCACCAGCCCAGTTTAGAGAGGAAGCGGGTGCCCCGGAGGGTGGATCTCCCCGAGGTCAACTCCCCCCACCAGGGGGAGGGCACACACGAGGGGGGATCACCAGACCCCCGAGGTGCAGGCTGGGCAACCCCCGGCAAGGCCTCCCTCCCTGGCCAGGTGGTGGGGAAGGCATCATTTGTAGCCCCCTAGGAATGAGGAGGGCAAACCACCAAGCCAGTGAGTGCGCAGAGATCAATTGGCAGAGGTACTTGAGACCCTGAACGAATTCATGGATCGATTCATGGCGCTCGAGGGTAAGGTGACGGAGCCAGCGGAGGGACGTCAAGCAGTGATGGCGAGGCAGGAGCCCCGCAAGCGGGGCAGGAGGGAGGAGTGGCTGATGGTGGACCCACCAGAGCAAAGCCTGAGCAAAGACCCCAGGTCGGCAATCGTAGACCCGTCAGCGAACGTGGGCGCAAATACCAGTCATAATGCTACAGATAGGTGCTTGCAGTGCACCCCGTGCCAGTGCAGGTGAGTAGGGGAATTTGGGGGCAAGGAGTAACCTATTGAGCCCGGTCCCGCAGCTCAGGGATGTATGGGCTGGGTGGGATCCTGGGTCCCATGGCCGGGGCAGGAGCCAGGCGGGGTCCTGGAGGCCCTCCGGAGTGCCCCGGATGCAGGGGGAGAGCTAAGCCAGTCAGGAGGGGAGTGCTCCGCGTGCCACTCAAGGGGCGCCCAGGTATCATTGGTCTGTGCGGAGCCAGGGACATGGGCAGCAGTGGGGGCGCCAGTTGGCGCACACCTGGCACAGCACACCCATGATAAGATTTGGAGGGGGGAATACGTGGATGTTTTTTCCCTGCTATACAGTGAGCCTGTGCCTGACCCCAACACCACCAAGAAGGAGAAGGACAAGGAGCGCTTTAAGCATCCTAAGGTAGACAGAAATTAGGCCAGTTGGTCAGCTGCCTTCTCAGTGCTGATGGGGGTTATGGTTCAGACTGCACCTGACAGGGCATCTGAACTAATAAAATATCAGGACATCGTGCGGAGGGGCTTCGACACCGGGAACCCGGGGGTGTGGCTCTGCTACAATGAGGGTTTCATAAAAAGGGCAGTGATCACCCCTGGCCTCAGGTGGGATATATCCGCCCAAGACCTGTGGCTGGAATGTATGTCTGACATGGCGGGTACGCACAGGACCGATAACGGACACACCTTAGCAAAGGGAGGGGTGGCCCCAATGAATGACCCCTTTTGATCAGGAGGGCACCGTACTAACCAGAAGGGAGGGACCAGTTGGGATTTCAATGGGTCCGGGGGTTGCACCCGCTCCCCGTGCCGCTTCAGGCATGCTTGCTCCCATTGCGGGGGTGGGAGGACATGCAGGGGTTCAGTGTAGCAGGGTGCGCTTGTCCCCCAGAGGCAGGATGCAAGGGAGAACAGGGGCAGGGGGTCCCCAACAGCAAGGAGGAAGCAAGGGCCCCAACCCCAGTCAGCCATAGTGCACTGGCACGGGCGCTGAAGGGTTGCCCAATGCCCAATGGAGGGCGAGGTGCAGTACGTGGTCGCTGGTTTTAAGGAAGGGTTCGTGATCCCAGCAAAATTTGAATGGGTGAGGAGTTGGGTAAAAAACCTGCAATCTGTTAGCAGGAAGGAAGACTTGGTGGCTGCCAAACTTCAGAACGAGCTCGCAGAGGGCCGCATTGTGGGCCCTTTTGCAACCCATCTTTTCCCTGACCTTCATGTGTCCCCATTGGGTATAGTGCCAAAAAAGCAGGTGTGGGAGTTTCGCCTCATTCACCACCTGTCCTACCCCAGGGGGCAGTCCATGAATGACATGATTCCCCCGGAGCTTTGTTTGGTCCACTACGTGTCCCTGGATACAGCAATAGAGATGGCCCGGGAATGAGGTAGGGGGGCGCTATTGGCAAATGTGATATCAAATCGGCACTTCACCTGCTACCAGTGCACCCTGGGAGCTTCAGGCTACTCGGGTTCCAGTTTGGAGGCTGTTATTACTATGAAAGGCGATGCCCATGGGGTGTTGAATATCTTGTTCGGCCTTCGAGCGTTTTAGCTCCCTGCTGGAATGGCTGGCGCGCCAAAGAACATGGTCTCGATATATTATTCACTATATCGATTACTTCCTGTTTTTTGGGGTGCAGGGTCTGGAGAATGTGAGAGGGCATTGGAAAGTTTTCAGGAAATGGCTGCAGAACTAGGTGTCCCCCTAGCCCCGGAGAAGATGGTTGGCTCAGCAACGGTCTTGACATTTTGGGGGATCGAGTTGGACACCAATGAGCAGGTGTCACGCCTGCTGGTGGACAAGTTAGCAGCCCTGGTTAGGGACATCGACGGCTTTATTGAGCGGTCGAAAGTAACAGTTAGGCAGCTGCAAGCGCTATTGGGTAGCCTCAACTTCACATGCAGAGTAGTGGCGCTGGGTCGGGCATTTTTGTCACGGCTTTATGAGAGGGTTGGCAACAATCTGCCTGGGCATTGCCACATTAGGATCATGGCAGAGATGAAGGAGGATTTGAGGACTTGGTGCCACTTTCTCCACAGCTTCAATAGCATTAGCATGTGGAGGCAGAGGTGGTTATTGGAGGCAGGGCTGCAGGTGTAATCAGATTCGGACAGATCTCTGGGCTTTGGGTTATACTGGGCGGGCTGATGGTGCGCAGCACCGTGGCCAGCGCAGTGGGTGCAGGAGCGGGTAACAAGGGACCTCACCTTTCTTGAACTCTTCCCCATAGTGTTAGCCGTTCACCTGTGGGAAAGGGAGTTCACAAACAAAATAATACTGTTTTGGTGCGACAATCTCGCGGTGGTCCATGTGCTGAATTTTATGTCTTCCCATTCCAAAAGGGTGATGGGGTTGGTGAGAGCGTTCGTCAGGCAGTGCCTTGGCAGTAATATTGTGTTTGCGGCCAGGCATGTCCCATGTGTTAACAATGGGATAGCCGATGCACTCTCTCGCCAGCAGATGGAGCGATTCAGACAGTTGGCGCCGGAGGCCAGAAGGGAACCGGAGGAACTCCCTCAGGGGATCTGGAGCATTGGACAGTAGATATGTTCCAGGCTGTGCAGGGGTCGCTGGCACCCCGCACGAGAGCGGCCTACTCGAAAGCTTTGGCAGAAGTGCAGAATTTTCAAGAAGAGAAGGGGTGGGGGACCCAATTCCCGATCACAGAGGCACAGTCAATCCAATTTGCCATTAGTTTAAAGAGAAGGGGACTGGCACCGGGGACAATTTCAGGGAAGTTGGCCGTGTTGGCCTTTTATAATAGGTTAGCAGGTTTTCCGTCCCATAGTGGGTTTTTTTTAGTTAGGAAGATGTTGGAAGGGTGGCAAAGGGAATCCCCTAAGGGGGGGCAACACCAGGCGACCCATTACACCAGCAATTTTAACTGACGTGTGCCGGCAGCTACCGCAGGTGTGTTTTTTGATTTTTGAGTCCGTATTGTTTGATTGCCTGTTTAAGATGGCATTTTTCGGGGCATTTCGAGTTAGCGAGATTATAGTGGCCACGCCTGGAGACCAAGGGGGAATCGTAGTAGGCATAGATGACATTCAAGTGGGCGGCAAAGGCCTGTCAGTACTGCTTAGGGGGTCAAAGACAGATCAACAGCACCAGGGACAGGCAGTTAAGATGGCGAGGATTCCCAAAGGTCACCTATGCCCAGTGAAAGCCCTTGAGGCCTATTTAGAACCAGACATAATGGTGGTACATTTGGGGGAGAACAACCTGCCAGTGGAAACAGGTTTGCACCTGATCACCGGCATAAAGAGAGACCTGATGGAGGCTCGGAGGGTTCTCCCAAACACGATGTTTGTGTGGTCTGAGATGCTGGAGAGGATTAGATGGAGAGACGCCGTGTGACCCAGTAGAGTGGACAGGGCCAGAAGGAAGGTAAATAAGGAGGTGGCCAAGTTGGTGACAGAATTAGGGGGGCAAGTGATCAGGCACCCTGAGATTAGGTTTTCGAGGCCCGAGTTATTCCGGCCCGATGGGGTCCACTTGTCCGATGAGGGCCTTGAGTGTTACCTGAAGGCACTGCAGAAAATGCTGAGCCAGATTCTTGGTGAATCGGGGTGAGAGGGGCGAGACTAGCCAAGCAAAACTGGGAGTCTCTAGTGGCAGGGGTCCTGCGAGTTAGGTAACTTAGGCGCTAGGGATAGTCTGCTGCCAGGTCATCTCCTTATGAGATGGGGTCACGTGAAACCTAGAGCTTGCCCGACCAGTGTCACGCTGGACCCAGGAAGGGGGGGCTGTGGCAGGGGGTCCTAGGACAGGGGCAGTCCGGGGTCCTCGCGAGCTGCGCTCACTTCCTTCCTTGGGTCACGGTAGGCAACGGCCTCCTGATCCGGCTGGGGGCGGCCGGGCAGGCGTGACATTGCAGCAGATATAGCTAGTACAGTTGCAGTACTGAGGAACATAGTTCCCTCCTCCCCCAACAGGGCTAATAAAGTTGGTGTGGCCTGATTTAACCCATAAGAATGGTGTCTGTGTCTTCTTTTCGGGTGGGGGACAAGGTTCGTCACCCCATGGCCCTCCTCAGAATGGGGAACGGCTCGAGGGCGGCGGCTGTTGTCCCTCCCCCGTCCTGGGGAGAAGGCACGTGGAGGCGAAAGGGGGGCGCACGGCGCGCAGGTGGAACAAAGCGAGCTCTCGCAATGAGCAGGAGCTCACGGCCGCCATCTTGGCCCAGGCACAGATCCTGCCACTCTGCGTCTGGGCAGCAATGATCGAGCACCCTCCCTATATGCACTGTGAGTAGTACTGGTCGCTGAATTTGGGTTCAGGGCCGGGAAGGAATTTTGGCCTCCAGGATGATTGCCATGGGTCCTGGCTGGTTTTTTCGCCTTCCTCACAGTGTTGATTCATGTTTGGTTACAGGTGGGAAGGGGAATTTATAAGAGTTATAGCTGTCACACCGCAGGGATCCTACGAGTTAGGTAAGTTAGACGCTAGGGATAGTCTGTTGCCAGATCATCTCCTTATGAGATGAGGTCCACGTGAAAGCTAGAGCTTGCCCAGCCAGTGTCACGCTGGACCCAGGAAGGGGGGGCCGCGGCGCGGGGCCCTAGGACAGGGGAGGTCCAGGGTCCTCGCGGGCTGCGCTCACTTCCTTCCTTGGGTCACGTTAGGCAACGGCCTCCTGATTCGGTTGGGGGCAGCCGGCAGGCGTGACATTGCAGCAGATATAGTTAGTACAGTTGCGGTACTGAGGAACATCAGACCACCTTAAGTTTACTCTAGCTGAGTTATTAGTTAGCAGTTAAGGTTGACAGGACCCAGAGGGGCATAGCCCCCTCCTCCCCCGACAGGGCTAATAAAGTTGGTGTGGCCTGATTTGACCCATAAGAATGGTGTCTGTTTTCTTTTCGGGTGGGGGACAAGAACTTATTGTCTCTCACTTTTGGTTTGGCTCCCAAACTAGGGCAACGTTCTAATGGTGTGATCAGTCCTTTAGGGAAAAAATGCAGTGACAGCGAGGTTTTGTTTTTCACACAATAGAACTCACTTAAAAGCTACATTATCATCTTTTTGTGGGGTGTCCCCCCTGTTCCCTTGAAACCAGTGTGTACGGTGTCTTTTTTTAAAAAAAACCAAAACATACAAATGGTTAGTTGTGAATCACAGCATATCAAATATAAAAACTAAAACCTGGAAAGATCATTTAAATTAGTAGAAGATGGACCCTACAACAATGTCTAATTAATGCTTTGGGAACTAATGTCACTTCTACTTAACATCAAGCTCTTGAGAAGGAAAATAAGCTCTCTGTTATTCTCCCTCATGCTCATGTGTCTCTTGCCTTCCCAATGCTGCACCTAAAGGAAAGAGACCCAGTTTATCCCTGATGTAACTTCATTGAGATGAATGGCAGGGAGGGGAGATTTCAAAATCGCCTATGTGACTTAAGAACAAAAAGCCCATTGGTATCTGACCTGCATCACTTGGGTGTTTATGAAAATCCCAACCAATGATTTAACTTTCATTGATGTCAGCAGAGTTGTGCCACACATGAATTTGGCCCAACCAATTTCCTTTAAGCAACAGACTAAATGCCACTCTTCCCAAGGGATAACAGAAGTAGTACTTTAAAAGTTTGTGTTTATTAATTCAGTGTCATTGGATGTAAATGGTTATTGGAAGGTGTGGCCATGAGATGTAATTAGATCATACTAAACAAATAGAGCTAATCCAATGAGAGCTTGTTAAACATAGATCATCTCCTTTAAAGGTCTATAAACAAAACATTTATTTGACCATAGCTGTGACCTGGTGAAAGCAAGGCTGTTTATACACAAACGCTTTATTACGGAGTAGATAACTGGGGTGGTATCTACTGCTAATAATAGCAGATACACAAACAGAACTAATTCATTTCCCTTGTGGTGGTATGAACTGTTCCCATACACTAATGAAACAATACGGACTGTGCTATTCTTTGGAGTGAAAGAGTGGAATGTGAAAACATATATAGGAACAGCATTTATGCTATGGAGTTATAGCACCTGTTACAAGGTGTTAGCAACTCTGCAGTCACCTGAAACCTAATCAATGAGTGGAGTGTTTCCAAAAAGGGTGAAAACAGACATGACGCTAACCACCCTTTAACCACCCTTGGTGGTTATTTATGCATGTTGCAGGGCTGTATTGGTGCCCTATGCAGCCCTGCAACATGCGGTATTTTCAGACGTTACGATCCCACGCTCAACCACAGTGAATTCCCACATGGTGAGCAAGGGACCGTAACGTCTGTTGGACCGACAAGAGATTCCCACCAGATGTTCACCCCCATGAATCATGGGCGAGAATCTCTTTGACCACGCAAACGGCTGTCCTGCCTGGACCAACGCCATTTGCGTGGTCAAAGAGATTCCTGCCCGTGATTCACAGGGGTGAACACCCGCGGGAAGCTCGCAATCGGGGCAACAGACGTGATGTTCCCACGCTCAACCACGGGGAATTCACCGGGGTTGAGCGTGGGAACATCACGTCTGTCCCCTGACCACAGCCCGGAATCAGCGGCCATGCCCGCCACTGATTCCGGGCCATGGTCAATGCC